>KZ070025.1:94206-136466 GCA_002091845.1 Anopheles cracens
TATACCCTTTCCGGTGTGGTACTAACAATGGGTTGCTTTTTCGGGACTTTACTCCTTTCATGCTGCGCTGCGCTTTTCTAACCTTAATCCTGTTCGACCCAAGCCCGCACGCCTTTCCGTGTTCTGTTTTTTTTGTTCTTTGGTCTGTTTTCCAGTTCGTTTGCTGACTGATTTCGTGTACTTGTGCAAACCTCCCACGCAACGCACTGCTCCCCGGCCGCATTGAGGCGCGTGACCGCGGAATCACACAGCCTGTACTAACTACACTTTCGCTGCACTTTGCACTTAACACCGATTTATTATGCTTGCCACGCAAGCGCCCCTATCGCCGTGGTGCTTTCTTCCATCGTCGTTGTCGCCGTCGTCGTCGTTACACATTGTTTTGATGTGACGTGCAGTGTTGGCGTGTCTTTCGCACTCTTTCAGCCGCGTTATTCAGCCGAACGCGATGCGTTTTCGCATTCGCGTGATGTTGGTGCTCCACAGGCCGTTTGCATCTGCAATAACTCCTTTCCATTTCACGACGGTTGCCCCGAAAGTGGGTGTGTGGGATCTGTTTGATGTACTGCCGAGCGGCCAGTTTCGTTTTTACTTCTGTATGCTGTATGCTGCACACTCGGAACAGGACGAGGATGGGTCTTTTCTGATGTCTGGTTTTGTGCTGGATCTGAACTCAAACGTTGGTACATCCTGGGGAAAGTGACAATAGGCTTTGTGACATCGGGCTGATTGCCAGATGCTTGCATGTGTGCACGCTTTTGTAAATGAAAAACAGAAAAAGGAAGCTTATTTTCATTTTCAAACTTTTGTTGCAGGGGCTTAATTAGTGACATTGGCTGTTAAATTACCTTAGGTGCTCTTCAATTTCGGACACTAGAAAATCTGTCAGTTTTTTTTTCAACTTTAAGGGCTGTTCTGCTGTTCCTACTTACTTGTGATAAGCTGATCTGATTGATAAAATACAAAAGAACAAAATTGTGAAAATAGTACCACAATAAACTTCAACTAGCTTAATCGTATGAAATGAAATAAGGAAGTTAATTGAGCAAATATACTCAAAACCATCGCATAGAACCCTCCAATATCTCCAAAGTCTTCGAGTCAAAATTAAGCCTGAACTTCTGCATGAGTAGTTGGAAAAGTCATAACATCCCAACGTATACTTTCCGGCGAATGCTATTTTCCAAAAGGCCCTCTTTTATCGTCAGATCCAGTCTAGTCTCCTAATTCATCATTTGTACCATAGTTCATTGCAATGATATGGAATGCTCGGAACATGCATGTTTTACCAATTGGTTGGCTTCCAACGGCAGACAAGAGCAATAATTTATTGCTAGTGAACACTACGAACATCACTATTTTATTCATAACGAATCACTGTTTCAACGCTGTTCGCGCCCAACACAAAATTAACTGCTTTTTCCCCTAAACTGCAGCGCTTCGTTCGACTCCATCTCATCAGTTCCCATAACCGGTGTGGTAATGCATCGACTGGTAGAAAGTGAAACATCAATCCCACATGGAGCAACAGAAAAAAGCTCACGCACACACTACTACCCCCGCTGGTGCGTGCGTGTGTTTCAATTGCAACGCCACCGGCCGCCGCGATGAACCTTACCGATGCCCTTAGCCGTGCGAGTGCACGCCAGCGATGCAAACGCGGCGACCCACGCAATTCCGAGTCGAGTTTCGCGGTTTGTGTCGGGTGCGGTTCTCACCGTACCATCGCGCCGCACGGTGACCGCATCATCCCATCATCAGCTGCACCGGGCGTAACCTTCTCTTCCAGTGAACCTCACACGCACGGTGCGGGTGGGTGTGCATAATGTAAGATTAATTAACGCTAGACGGTGGCTTTGAGACCAACAGCCAAAACCCCGCGGCAAATGCCGCGTGCGTGTGATGCCCGCCCACCGTCCAGGAATTGAAAAGAGAGAGAGAGAGAACTAACTAAGCCAACAGTATCAAAGGGAATCGTTGGGAGGAAATTATAGCCCGTTGCAGAGAAATTACCATCTCGAAGCTGCGAACAGAACAGCGCCCAACCGTGGAGCCTTTGTTCGATTGACTTTGAACCGTGGAGAGCAAAAGTTTTATCGATTTAAAAGTGATTAAAAACTCACATTTGATCTTCCATCTCCGTCTACGGTCGATAGTAAATGATTCGATCTGAATAGAACCCTTAAAGCGAGCTTTAAATCACGCTCCACCAACCAACTCGGCCAACTCGGGAGCTTTATCGAGCGTGAAAAGCTTGCGTCTCCTTGCAGTTCCATATTTCAGCTCGCACCGAGCTCTGTGCTTGCCTGCGATTGCAACGATAGCATGCGGGCTGATTCGCAATAACTACCATTTGCATTGCCATTAAACCTAGACCTAGACCTAAGCACCAACGGGGAGTGTGTACGATTTAAACTTCCACTCTGTTCCGCCCGGGACTTCATCCTTCGGTCGCTCCGTCGTTGTCCTTTTTTCTGTGTTCACTCCACCGCGCACCGGTGTACTTTTATGGCCTCGCTTTGTTGGCTCAATCCATAAAATAACATTTTCATTACAGAGAGATAGGTGTTCGTCCGCCATCCCGGTGGAGGTGAATTGATTCCGTTTTGCTCTCTACACGAACGCTTCATCGAACAGCCGGGGGTACCTCTGTTGAAGACAAATGTTTGATTCAAATGTTGGAAAAAAGCACAGCACCCCAGCCCCCGGAGTGCCGAATGACTTTCCCATCGGTTTCCGATGCGGCGCATAAATTACCGCGCTTTTACGACCCTTCGCCGAAGGGTCCTTTAGCCACGACCGGCCATCACCGGCGAAGCGGGTTTAAAAAATCGATAAAATTAAATTTACATCCATTGGCGATGGGCGATTCGTGCGATTTTTCCGAAGGACACTACGGTTAATTTGACGTCCGTCCGGAGGGGGATTGGGTAAGGCTGCCGTCGACGGCTTCGGAAACGGTTCGGTGCGTCTGAAACGGAGCACGGACAGCGATACGGCGCAGTTGCGACAGCAGCGAAGTTCCCAACGCGCACCCGAGCGGATCCTCGCGATTGGTCGTCGTTAAGCGCTTTGGAGATGATGGGCAACGAAGTGTGCCAATAAGTAGCTCAGCAGCGTGTGTGTGTGGCTACTGGAAGACGCCGCGCTCAGCACGGGAGTGCGTCGTGTGACACAAACACAAAGGCTGTCAAATTGGCGGTTTCGTCAGGCTGTCGTCTCGTGGCGTGTGGCTTTTGCGGTGTATGTGTACTGGCTAATGAGTAGTGTCGGAGGCGGTCGGAACGATGTGCCGGGTGACAGACCACTACCACTGTTAGCGTGGATAATCCGGATGACGGTCTCGGGTAGATGAGGACGAGTGGTTGGATCAATCGAAAGAAGGCTCCACTAATTGTGTGTTTACTTCTGAGCGGTGTATGTACCGCCCGTAGTGGCTTATTACGCGCTCGGCAGTGCTACTTAGTGTCCGTAATAGACGGATTCAGAACGGGTCCGTTCTTTAGGTTATCATTCAGTCTCCCCCCAGAATGACCATGTGTCTAGCGCAGTGTTTGTGTGCGTGTGCGATACTCAACTCCGCACCATATACTAAGCTACCAACACAAACTCCCTCGCGAGATCGCAACAAGACCTTCAGCGGGTTTTACTTTCATTACCAACGCGCATTGGGAACTGGGTGAGAGATCACGCACCGGAGGGGCAAGACGGAGGAGGCGAGTTGGGTTACTTACCTTGCGTTACCTGTGGGTCGTCGGTACGATGATCGCCGTGCCGTGCAACAGCGTTCCGGAGGAGCTCAATCACGCCAGCCAGTGTGTGGCGTCTGGAATGTAACGAAAGGGAAAACGAAATTATTTAACGCACAGGCACTTGTTTGTTTGATTTGTTGTTTGCTGCTTCTTCTATGTTGCTGTCTGCCAATGCTCGTGCTCGCACGCACACATTAACCGAAAGTGCTCATGCGATGACGAGTGTGTCTTCGGAGTGGATAAAACCCCCGCCCTGTCGGGGTGCAGCCATTTCGCACTTGGAAAGATCAGCTCCCTGAGCGGGCTCGGCTCTTCCGGCCCCGGACGGAATGGAAAGTCACTCGAGGCATGATCATGATCGCGTCAATGAAAGTGATGGCCCAGATTTGAAGTGTGCATGACTGTACCGCACCCGTACCTTTCACTGCACTCGACTACCGGCCGATCGAGCATTGACCGGTCCGGCAGGTACATCGGAGATCGGAGCCCATTGGGTTAATTGTGGAAAAAGATAATAAACAAACTAGGAAACAAACGAACGATGCAGCCATTCTGGAGGGAAAGGTAAGTGCACTCATTTCCCTTTCATTTTCCCTCCGGTTGCAGTTTAGGGCGGATTTGTTCACGCTCCCGACCCCGATGAGAAAACAAGTTTCTCATTGTAAATCGACGGTTTTTGTTGTTGTTGTTGTTATAATCGCGCTTGTCATCTTGTTGCCTCTCCTGCGACCAGGTTGCACAATTCCTCATTGGCCGGCACTTGGCAGCGTGGTGGAGAAAACAACATTCACTTTTTTGTTGGCAGATCCAATCGCCACCTGTTCTACTTGCCGGGCTGGACTCGCGCGAAGATATGTGCCACGGTTCGTGACGATGATGATGATGATACTAGACATGAGTTGTTACTGACATGATACTCTAAAAAGTGCTCATAATTAGGCGGCGAGATAGAGGCTTGTCCCAACGTTGTCCGCATTCCGAGCGCTTGTGTAGAGGATAATCACCCGGGAGCAAAACAAAAAACGAATAATACCGCCGATTCTGATTCGTAAAACGGTTTGTAGATTTTGGTAACTGTATCTAATTGGAGTCGGTCGGTTGCTCCAGTTTTGGGCCGTGCGTTAGATCCGCACGAGATTGGAAAACAAACGAGCCGATCCGAACGGGCTGATGATGCGTGGTGTATAATTTTCACAAAGCCTATCATAGTCGGCGGCGTTCGAGCGTATCGGCGAGCGTTCGATTGCCGATGTCAGGGACAGCGGTGTAAGGACGTCCGCACAAGAAGTGGGCAAGAAGACAGCGTTCGAAAACAAAACAAACCGACAAAAATAAAAACATTCCACAAACGGTAGTAATTCGATCACTGGTAGCTGGAGGCATCAAAAATTGATTTTGGATAAACACATTTCATCCATCCCATTCGACACCAGTCGGTGGAGCGTTCTTCAGAGTTCAGGCTGCTGGATGCTCCGATATGTCCGGAGGCGCTGCTGAGTCATCCCACCAATCGTGCTCGAACTCATCCATGACCGAGACCGAGAGCTAGGCCGACTGTGGCTGGTGGCCGGATCGGTTTGAACTTGACGGACGTGATGGAAAAAGCGGGCTCCTATTGTAGGCACCGGGCCACGGAATGCTGAACTGCGGCTGGCGATGCAGCCGTGAATCATTGCGCGTACGCATGCCGAATGAATTTCTCTCGTTCGAAACCGATGCTATCTTAATAGGATTTTAATTGGAGCGCCGTATTGAGCGAACTGGAAAGCCTTGATGACGCTGGCGGTGACGGCAAGGGCCGGCAGACCAAACACAATAGATCACGGCAAAGCCTTCGACTGTCGTGCGGGAGGGCAGTGTGACATTGCTACCGCCACACGCACCGAGATTAGCTGGAACGCCTTCCCCTTACGTTTGCAGTATTCGTCATCACAGCGCTAGAGTCAACATTACAGCATTACAGTCGTGAGAGGGCGTACCGAACGACCACGAAGCTCAGATCCAATGCCGGATGCTGCCGCTGCCTGGGTGAAACGTAAAATGTGAAAGTCGTTAAACCGACGGGCCGGTTTGTTTAAACGGCTTTCAATGTTCCCGCCGGTCCCGTCCCGGCGGGCTTTCGCGTCATCCGCGGTTGCACCCGGGTTGGAGAAATGAAGAAGCGTCCTCAATGCATTGCACTTCACTAACGCTGTATCGGTGTCGCCGGGACTGGTCCTAGAAGATGATGTGGTAGCTAATCGAACTTAAACACGTCACATCGTCGCTTTCACCTTGGAGAGGATATGTCCGCACTGGCAAGCTTCTTAGACGGTAGCTTCCCGCAAGGGGATCTAGTTGTAATCTGGAGACCATTCGGTTGCGCAAAATCGTCTTGAGTAATCCATGGCTGTGGTGCCCGCGTGCAGTGCGAGATGAACTCGGCACGTGCAGGCACCGATGGATGTACAAATGCCTACCGGCAGTATGTCTGCATCGGTACATCCAATTTTCCTGTACTCCAACGCGGTCTCCATTTACTCCATGCTCGGCAAAATTATCCGCCCATTACGAAACAGTACGTGTAATCACTCGCAGTGCAATCAGCAAATCGAATATCCATAACGTTTGCTTGAAATTTCCAATTTATGATCCTATTCAAAAGACGTATTAGCCGTACGAAGCGCTAGATGGATGGCCATTGCGAGCGATTAGGTGCGAGGAGGTGAGATTTTTCAAAAGCGGATGATTAACAGTGCTGCTGCGGTGGCTATCGAGCAACCTGCTACAAACTGGTTCCAGCGCCCCGTGTGTCCGTGCTCCAAAGTCCACAATTATCTTAACAAGCCGAGTGCCGTTCTCATCTCCGCCAGGTCGAGCGCGGTGGCTGGGTGTGGAACGGGTCGATATCTCGTCCGCAGTGTAATTAAATGCATAACTCATTTCTTGTTCTTCACCCTATCCTTGAAGTGTGTGTTGTGCCGAGTGCGTGTGCTTGCGTGCAGTAGATCTAATTGCGGCGATTTTGATGCGTGATGTGTTGTACGCACCTGTAGAGTACTCGGAAACAGCTTGTTATCACGGCGGTAACATTCGTTTGGCGATCTGCGATACGCGCCACAGGCGCCGGGAGATATTTCCCGCAAAATTTCGGACGCAGTTTAACCCCATTTTTGTGGGGCAAGCAACTTGGTCAGGAGGAACCTGACCTGGTGAATGTAAACACCGAAAGTGAACGTCCCGCCCCGGGAGTTGAGCGGGCGAATGTGGGGAGGATAATTGATCGAGCTTTCATATTGCGATCGGGTATGGCTGGGATGGGTCATCAACGAATGCTTCCGTAGGGGAGCAGACGGTGGCCAATCGTTCGAATCTCGCACCGTCCCATGTTTGGACGATACAATTGCTCATCGTTTGTCAAGCGAAATTGTTTGCTATTTGGGTATGGTGGCAGCACGCGCACTCGCGCAAAAAAAAACACACAAATCCCACCTTCATTACAACCTCCATCGGGCCGAGGTCGCACAATGGACAAATAATTCATCCGCTGGACATGTACCTTTCTAGCCGCGCCGGCGGTCTTCGCCAGACGCCGGCCGCACACGCAAACCTGACAGGTGCTCCATTAAGCATCCGACCGTCGCAGCAGGACCAGCGGCGAGATAGAAAGCGATCAATCACACGAAAAAAAGCCAACGCAATCGAACGCCATCATGTTGCCTTTCGCGCGCTACGAGTCTGAGGCGCTACAACAACAACAAAAACAGCTGTACTCGGAATCCCCACCGCAAAAGGATCACGTAGGATTAGGCGGCCGGGGAGTCGGCCGACGGATGACGTGAAGGCAATCAGTTTTTGTAATCAAACACAAACAAAACACCAGCAGGTACCACGTGCGACTGACACGTTGTCACGCGTACCTTTTTATTAACATGTGAGTGCTTTCTTTATTCTATATATATACATGTAGCACTCTTCCACTTTCCTTCGGGTTGCCCGGCGGGGGTAAAATCTGATTAATTAGATAATCCTTCCTTTCCGCACCTGACTCGACCTGGCTTACGTTCGTATCGGTGTTCTATGGAGATTACGTTCCGTTTATGCCAAGCTTAGGGATTCGGTATTTAATACTCCCAAACGATGGTTTCAATCTTTGGAGCGTATAGCAAGAATTTGCCCGTCAGACAAGTTCCCATTTCAAACTGTCCTCTACATCCCTTTACTTCAACCACCGCGTGATACCGTCGTAGGTCCTTTAAATGGAAGTAAATGAACCGGCTTCCAGGAATGCGGCATTCTTCAAGTCGTCCAACGAAAGGTAATTGCTTTCCTCGCCAACAGAACAGTCGTCGCTTTGATGGTCGACTCGCTGTACGACCGACGTCTGCACACTGACGCAACGACGCTCGTCGTGCCGAGGTGTCTCGGCACGAAGTATCAGTTTGTATTCTTCGACAACATGGCGGTTCAGTGCCCCCAGTGATTATGTTTGCTCATCCCGGTGCCACTGGCAAACTTAAAGCGCCGGAGCGCCGGGAGAAGAGTTTTGCAGCAGTGCAGCAGTGTTTTAGTGCAGTTGTGCTGCAGCGTAATGCGTGTGCTTAACGACGCTGCTCCTAGCGTGCGTGAACGCAGCCACTGTCGTGTGCGGCTTTGGCAAATATTAGTTCTGCTAAGACACGAAATTCCCTGACGCTCGGTAAATATGTTGATATGGATGCCACCGTCAAATGTTGTTTCAAATAATCCCGCTGTGAATGTGTTCTCACCAAGGCTCACCAATGCCACAGCCGAGCCTGCCGGGATAATCGCATTATTGTGTGAAATGTATGTACAGGTGATACGCAACGACGGCAGTACTTCACCGGCATGGCACTCTGCACACGAGCCTCAGGATCTCCGTTTTTAGTAACAGACTCCGGTGGTTCATAGACCTCCGCATACTGGTCCGGGATGCGTGGTGAGCCATATTTCTCCCAACCCGGGCAGTGTCTATTTAAGGATTTGTGGTGCGTTGCCGGTGCAAACCCCCACCGACGGATCGAGCAAGGTTATTGATGGGGTTTTGCGGACGAAGAGCCTACCCCGCACCCCTTCACGACGTGCCGTCGACAGCATCCATTATGCAGACACGGCATCGCTACGACAGCCCCAGTCACGGGTAGGTCCTGCCGGGCAGCGAACTTACACAAGGGACTTCATTTTCGAATGAATTTCTCATCAATGTGCATGTAGGATTAATAAGCATCATGCTCCGGTCTTGGGTCGGCGAAACGGCTGCAGATGTTTGCCGGGAGTATCGTCCATTGACCACGTGGGCAAGAGGCTAGATAGCAAGGTAAAGAAGGGTAGGCAAGCTCATTTTTTTGCACTGGCTCTCGTGTCTCCTTTTTTTGTTGCTTCCGATGGTTTGGCAGAATGTTATGATAATAGTATTCCGTACTGCTGATGTCGGCGATGCCACATGAGGACCTACAGACACACACACACACGTACGCGGATCCTTGTTGGGTCGTAATTCGTGTTTAAATTCGTATTTGCGCGCAAGATCGACGTTAGTCGCTTTGAGCACAAGATCAACCGAGAGTCGGTTCAAACAGTATCCTTCGTTCGTCAGCTCAGAGGCGTGTTGGTGCGTCTGCTGGGAACAGGAGTAAACGCCACATAACACCTGTACGAGACGACGCCGGTTCGGTAGAGCGTTGCCTGATGGTTTTAAGCAAACGAATTTATTTTTAGCACTGGCCTGCAGCTGTAGACGAATGTGCTTTGAAGGGCCTTTGCGTTTCGAAAAACAAGAGTCTGCCTACCATATCTATCTAGGCTCCTTCCGGGAGTGACCTACGGCAGCAAATTGTGCCGGAAGTCTCACCAGAAGCCAATTGTTAATACCTACCCTGGAAATGAAAGAATTCAAAATGAACCAGAATACAAAATCTTACTCTGCATTCTTTTCGTAATTTTACATTCTTTTCTTCTGGAGAGCGAGGATGTTGAGGTACCTATTTTGCATATTCGGTCCTGCCACAGGAAAGCGCCTACGCCTGACAGCCAGGTTGATCCATTTGAATAATGCTGACGTTGGCGTTCCGTATTATCAAGAACACGATCGCATTTCGCAGCTAGAGTAACTTTTGATACGGAAATTTAATTTCGAAAAAAGATGGCACCGAACGTAATTCGTTTTCCGGTTTCTTCTTTGAGTTAAGATAACGTAAATTCTTCATGGTGTACTAAGATGTCGAACTGTCATTTCCTCTATAGAGACTGGGAACGCGTGGAGCTTTAGCTATACTGACGGATTCAAAACTTAGTACACACAGAGCCGATGTTTTCCAAAGTGTTCATCATTGAGGAAGTATCTTACTCAACGGAAACGAAACAAAAAACATATCAAAAAGGTTTTTGATCGACTCAAACCGGGGATACACATAGGACACAAAACCACCAAAGATGGACGTCATTAAAATAAATGTTCCACCGAAAGTTCCTTCCGGAAAAGCATCCTTTTTTATCGGCACCGCTACCAAACGCCAAAGGAAGCAGCGAGAAGTTATTTATCGATCCGGAAACACATCGTTTCGCTTTGAAGATCGAAGAAAATGGCTTTTCAATATTAAACCCTCGGTTGTTGTTGTGTTTTTTGGTACCGTTCACGAATTTCCACCTACTCGCTGTCTCAGTCAGAGAAGCGAAACGAACAGAAAAAAGAACTCCACCAACCGAGTATGCGTTAACCATTTTATCATTAGGACATCGGTGCGATCGTCCGTTCACCTGTTTAAGGTTTCTCTTCGCACGAGCCCGCTGACTTTTGACACAGCTTCTGGAGGGCTGGAATAATCACAAGCCCCGGGAACGACGGGGCGTAAGTTTTTCTATCCGCTGTCTTCTCGGTTTTAGTCATTTCGCGTCGGTTTCGTCGGAAAATTTTCGTCTAATTTAAATAATTTGCGACCGGAATGCGTCACCAAAAGCGAGAGAAAGGCCGATCAAACGAAAAGAAGAAAAAAACGGAATAGAAAATAAAGTTCTTTTTAGCGCAAAAAGCACCCACCCGTCACCGGGGCACGCCCGGGAATGGCCCGGACGGCGAAGGGTCGTTCGGGGTGCAAAAGAAAATTTTCAACTTGACCGTCACGCACCGTCGCACCGGTGAACTTTGCCGTTTTGTGCGGCAGAAACAATAGCCGGACGGGACGAATAAATCTATAGCAACACCGGAACAAGAGCAACAACAACAAAAAACAAGAAGCGTTTCGCGATGTTCTACTTTTCCGTACCAGTATTTAGTTCCACGTCAACTTTTTGTTTCCTCACTTTGCAGGAGCTTCTTGTCGGATCCTGTGATGATGGTTTCTACGGTGTGCTGTAGAGGACACGGACTCACCGGGGTGCCAGCAAATAATATGGCCGTTCTGTTCTGTTTTATCTTCCTAATTCGATAAACAGACGCTCAGTGGGTGCCTTAGTCCGAGAAAGGTGCCCTCGGAAAAGGACGCTCCGACCGAAAAGGCGAAATAAGGCTTCTCCCGGATCCTATAAAAGGATCATGGTCACATGGCAGTGCGGTAGAGTAAATGATAATAAACCGGGCCCGTGCTGTTTGATAGACGGAGTTTATTAGATTTACATGCTTCAGACAAATTTTAATATTTTTTAAAGTTATTATCTCGCGATATATTTGAGAAGGATGCTTTTAAGTAAAGACGATACACTAGATATGAAAACGATTTTTTTTCGGACAAGGCGAATTATATACCAGTCCAAAAATATCCAAAAGAGATAAGAATACCTCACCAATCCTTCCACCACGCATAACATGAAGGATTTACATGAAATGTTCACTCCTACAAATGGCACACCAATTTCACGATGAATTGGAAGCCAATTTCAGCCCTCCTATCAACGCTTCCAAGAATCGCCAAGCTACAGTTGACTGACGTTGATTATCCGGCACGGGCCGAAAGAGGTTCCTCCCGGCGCACTTTCCGATAACCATCACAAGGGTTTCACTGCGAACTCTGCACATTCTGCTTCCGTTTCCGCACAGCAAGCGATTAATATCGCCAGTTGACCGTTTCGTCGCCCAAACCATTCCGGTATGGGGCACCTTTTTTGTCCACCGAACACAACTCCACTTAAAATGTCCTCCGTCCGCCGTTGAATGAAACTAACCGAGAATGGAACTGGAATAAAAACTTCGATAAGTATGTCCGTGCCGGATTTTTTTGCTTCTCTTTCTACGGTTGCTCCCAGTGCGAGTAAAAATGTTCTTTCTCACTGGGTTTTTTGTTACCCTCCGCGTTCGTATGTTCCTGTCCTCGCAATCCGATATCATGGCCGATAAAAATGTGTCATCCGTCCGACACGTCCCCGAAGGCGCCCCCGAGGGCCGGCGCCGACTTTGAGGTTAGGGATACGGCCCCGATCGGCAGCAAATCTCGCTCGCTCGCTCCGTGAACGATGATATGACGATGATGGTTTTCACACGTTCTCTCGGCTTCCGCTACGCACCGGGGGCGGTATCATCGTCAGCCATTTCCGGTGCCCCCGCCATTGAGCAGCCGAACCGAAAATGAAAAATCCCTTTCTGAATGACTCCATTCTTGGGTATTATTCAGCAATCAATTGCTGAAAAATGGCCTCTTTTCTATTAGATCGGGGCCAGTTCGAGATCCGCGCTAGTGAAGTGGTGGAGTGGGGAGCCGAAGGAAGGCGTTTTTTTCCGGCTGGCCCGACTGAAATAGGCCGTTTGTTATGGGGACTTGCCTTTTTTTTGGTGGGTTTGCTGCTGTTTTCATTTTTTGTTGGTTCTGCCACCAGTGTTCGTTTGTTATTCTGAGCTATCGTCACCGGCTCCGAGCGGTTCTGGAGGAGGGGGCCATTTTGCGTTCTCTTTATAACGGTAACCGTTGGAGTCCAGCACCGTTAGACGCTTTCCGGCCACCGGCAGAATGGATGGACTGTTTTTCTTCTTCACCGCACACTCCACACGCATCTTGACAGCCAACACACTTGGGGGGGCATCTTTGGAGAACACTCTTTTAAGGTTACTTCCATAAAGTTATTATCTCGCGATATATTTGAGAAGGATGCTTTTAAGTAAAGACGATACACTAGATATGAAAACGATTTTTTTTTTCGGACAAGGCGAATTATATACCAGTCCAAAAATATCCAAAAGAGATAAGAATACCTCACCAATCCTTCCACCAAGGCTCCGAGCGGTTCTGGAGGAGGGGGCCATTTTGCGTTCTCTTTATAACGGTAACCGTTGGAGTCCAGCACCGTTAGACGCTTTCCGGCCACCGGCAGAATGGATGGACTGTTTTTCTTCTTCACCGCACACTCCACACGCATCTTGACAGCCAACACACTTGGGGGGGCATCTTTGGAGAACACTCTTTTAAGGTTACTTCCAAGTGTTTTTGGGGCGTGTTTTTGTTGCCACTCCATTGGGACGCCGGGAGGAGCGATTTCCGATGGCACCATTATAGACCCAACGGGCGCGTGCCATCGGGACGATGCGTGATATCAGCTACCGCCGATCTGCTTGAGCGTATGCACTTGAAGCAGAGCGGAGGGTACTTCGGGCGCACGCGGGCTACATTTAGCACTTCAGCACAGGATGTATTTACAGCGCTCGTCGGGAGCGGAAAGCTTTTGTCGGATGCAAAAACCGACACCCGGGTGAAACCGAGATCCGACCACGATGCATGCAGGGGGAGACTTAATCAATCATTTCCTCTGGAGCTTTCACTTGCACACAAACGAGATGCGAAAACACTGCGGAGCACCACTACTTGAGCACGCAAGTGCCTCGAAGTGGCGGCGGCGAAGGCAGACAAGATCGAGCGCAATCAAACGAGCCGGGACGAAGAAGTGCGCATTCCAGCAATTCGGCTGCGTCGTCTTCAACGCACAAATTTCGGCTGTCTAGACCATCTCCGCCTGTTATCGATCTAAGTAACCTGGGAGATGGTTTGAAAGGTGCCTAGCAGGTGATGCGTTTTTACTGGAAGTGCATGCTTGGGACATCCTTCCAGCGGTTGTGATTGTAGCCGGATCTTGATCACACGCACTCGGAGACGATGACCCACGATACGAAGCAGCGAACCGGATTTCTTAACCGTTTCCTTTCCGCGAGGTTGAGTAATAACCGAGACTGGACAAGCCAGTCGTAAAAGAGAGCTCGAACGCATCGGTCGATCGAAGTGTGCTGTGCTTGATCAATTTCGTGTCGTTTGCCCCAAGCAGCAGCAGCAAGATCGGCAGCAAATCTCGCTCGCTCGCTCCGTGAACGATGATATGACGATGATGGTTTTCACACGTTCTCTCGGCTTCCGCCACGCACCGGGGGCGGTATCATCGTCAGCCATTTCCGGTGCCTCCGCCATTGAGCAGCCGAACCGAAAATGAAAAATCCCTTTCTGAATGACTCCATTCTTGGGTATTATTCAGCAATCAATTGCTGAAAAATGGCCTCTTTTCTATTAGATCGGGGCCAGCTCGAGATCCGCGCTAGTGAAGTGGTGGAGTGGGGATCGAAGGAAGGCGTTTTTTTCCGGCTGGCCCGACTGAAATAGGCCGTTTGTTATGGGGACTTGCCTCGTTTTTGGTGGGTTTGCTGCTGTTTTCATTTTTTGTTGGTTCTGCCACCAGTGTTCGTTTATTATTCTGAGCTATCGTCACCGGGCTCCGAGCGGTTCTGGAGGAGGGGGCCATTTTGCGTTCTCTTTATAACGGTAACCGTTGGAGTCCAGCACCGTTAGACGCTTTCCGGCCACCGGCAGAATGGATGGACTGTTTTTCTTCTTCACCGCACACTCCACACGCATCTTGACAGCCAACACACTTGGGGGGGCATCTTTGGAGAACACTCTTTTAAGGTTACTTCCAAGTGTTTTTGGGGCGTGTTTTTGTTGCCACTCCATTGGGACGCCGGGAGGAGCGATTTCCGATGGCACCATTATAGACCCAACGGGCGCGTGCCATCGGGACGATGCGTGATATCAGCTACCGCCGATCTGCTTGAGCGTATGCACTTGAAGCAGAGCGGAGGGTACTTCGGGCGCACGCGGGCTACATTTAGCACTTCAGCACAGGATGTATTTACAGCGCTCGTCGGGAGCGGAAAGCTTTTGTCGGATGCAAAAACCGACACCCGGGTGAAACCGAGATCCGACCACGATGCATGCAGGGGGAGACTTAATCAATCATTTCCTCTGGAGCTTTCACTTGCACACAAACGAGATGCGAAAACACTGCGGAGCACCACTACTTGAGCACGCAAGTGCCTCGAAGTGGCGGCGGCACAGCAAGCGATTAATATCGCCAGTTGACCGTTTCGTCGCCCAAACCATTCCGGTATGGGGCACCTTTTTTGTCCACCGTACACAACTCCACTTAAAATGTCCTCCGTCCGCCGTTGAATGAAACTAACCGAGAATGGAAACTGGAATAAAAACTTCGATAAGTATGTCCGTGCCGGGTTTTTTTGCTTCTCTTTCTACGGTTGCTCCCAGTGTGAGTAAAAATGTTCTTTCTCACTGGGTTTTTTGTTACCCTCCGCGTTCGTATGTTCCTGTCCTCGCAATCCGATATCATGGCCGATAAAAATGTGTCATCCGTCCGACACGTCCCCGAAGGCGCCCCCGAGGGCCGGCGCCGACTTTGAGGTTAGGGATACGGCCCCGATCGGCAGCAAATCTCGCTCGCTCGCTCCGTGAACGATGATATGACGATGATGGTTTTCACACGTTCTCTCGGCTTCCGCCACGCACCGGGGGCGGTATCATCGTCAGCCATTTCCGGTGCCTCCGCCATTGAGCAGCCGAACCGAAAATGAAAAATCCCTTTCTGAATGACTCCATTCTTGGGTATTATTCAGCAATCAATTGCTGAAAAATGGCCTCTTTTCTATTAGATCGGGGCCAGCTCGAGATCCGCGCTAGTGAAGTGGTGGAGTGGGGATCGAAGGAAGGCGTTTTTTTCCGGCTGGCCCGACTGAAATAGGCCGTTTGTTATGGGGACTTGCCTTTTTTTTGGTGGGTTTGCTGCTGTTTTCATTTTTTGTTGGTTCTGCCACCAGTGTTCGTTTATTATTCTGAGCTATCGTCACCGGGCTCCGAGCGGTTCTGGAGGAGGGGGCCATTTTGCGTTCTCTTTATAACGGTAACCGTTGGAGTCCAGCACCGTTAGACGCTTTCCGGCCACCGGGCGATGAACCTTACCGATGCCCTTAGCCGTGCGAGTGCACGCCAGCGATGCAAACGCGGCGACCCACGCAATTCCGAGTCGAGTTTCGCGGTTTGTGTCGGGTGCGGTTCTCACCGTACCATCGCGCCGCACGGTGACCGCATCATCCCATCATCAGCTGCACCGGGCGTAACCTTCTCTTCCAGTGAACCTCACGCGCACGGTGCGGGTGGGTGTGCATAATGTAAGATTAATTAACGCTAGACGGTGGCTTTGAGACCAACAGCCAAAACCCCGCGGCAAATGCCGCGTGCGTGTGATGCCCGCCCACCGTCCAGGAATTGAAAAGAGAGAGAGAACCAGTGAACCTCACGCGCACGGTGCGGGTGGGTGTGCATAATGTAAGATTAATTAACGCTAGACGGTGGCTTTGAGACCAACAGCCAAAACCCCGCGGCAAATGCCGCGTGCGTGTGATGCCCGCCCACCGTCCAGGAATTGAAAAGAGAGAGAGAACTAACTAAGCCAACAGTATCAAAGGGAATCGTTGGGAGGAAATTATAGCCCGTTGCAGAGAAATTACCATCTCGAAGCTGCGAACAGAACAGCGCCCAACCGTGGAGCCTTTGTTCGATTGACTTTGAACCGTGGAGAGCAAAAGTTTTATCGATTTAAAAGTGATTAAAAACTCACATTTGATCTTCCATCTCCGTCTACGGTCGATAGTAAATGATTCGATCTGAATAGAACCCTTAAAGCGAGCTTTAAATCACGCTCCACCAACCAACTCGGCCAACTCGGGAGCTTTATCGAGCGTGAAAAGCTTGCGTCTCCTTGCAGTTCCATATTTCAGCTCGCACCGAGCTCTGTGCTTGCCTGCGAATGCAACGATAGCATGCGGGCTGATTCGCAATAACTACCATTTGCATAGCCATTAAACCTAGACCTAGACCTAAGCACCAACGGGGAGTGTGTACGATTTAAACTTCCACTCTGTTCCGCCCGGGACTTCATCCTTGGGTCGCTCCGTCGTTGTCCTTTTTTCTGTGTTCACTCCGCCGCGCACCGGTGTACTTTTATGGCCTCGCTTTGTTGGCTCAATCCATAAAATAACATTTTCATTACAGAGAGATAGGTGTTCGTCCGCCATCCCGGTGGAGGTGAATTGATTCCGTTTTGCTCTCTACACGAACGCTTCATCGAACAGCCGGAGGTACCTCTGTTGAAGACAAATGTTTGATTCAAATGTTGGAAAAAAGCACAGCACCCCAGCCCCCGGAGTGCCGAATGACTTTCCCATCGGTTTCCGATGCGGCGCATAAATTACCGCGCTTTTACGACCCTTCGCCGAAGGGTCCTTTAGCCACGACCGGCCATCACCGGCGAAGCGGGTTTAAAAAATCGATAAAATTAAATTTACATCCATTGGCGATGGGCGATTCGTGCGATTTTTCCGAAGGACACTACGGTTAATTTGACGTCCGTCCGGAGGGGGATTGGGTAAGGCTGCCGTCGACGGCTTCGGAAACGGTTCGGTGCGTCTGAAACGGAGCACGGACAGCGATACGGCGCAGTTGCGACAGCAGCGAAGTTCCCAACGCGCACCCGAGCGGATCCTCGCGATTGGTCGTCGTTAAGCGCTTTGGAGATGATGGGCAACGAAGTGTGCCAATAAGTAGCTCAGCAGCGTGTGTGTGTGGCTACTGGAAGACGCCGCGCTCAGCACGGGAGTGCGTCGTGTGACACAAACACAAAGGCTGTCAAATTGGCGGTTTCGTCAGGCTGTCGTCTCGTGGCGTGTGGCTTTTGCGGTGTATGTGTACTGGCTAATGAGTAGTGTCGGAGGCGGTCGGAACGATGTGCCGGGTGACAGACCACTACCACTGTTAGCGTGGATAATCCGGATGACGGTCTCGGGTAGATGAGGACGAGTGGTTGGATCAATCGAAAGAAGGCTCCACTAATTGTGTGTTTACTTCTGAGCGGTGTATGTACCGCCCGTAGTGGCTTATTACGCGCTCGGCAGTGCTACTTAGTGTCCGTAATAGACGGATTCAGAACGGGTCCGTTCTTTAGGTTATCATTCAGTCTCCCCCCAGAATGACCATGTGTCTAGCGCAGTGTTTGTGTGCGTGTGCGATACTCAACTCCGCACCATATACTAAGCTACCAACACAAACTCCCTCGCGAGATCGCAACAAGACCTTCAGCGGGTTTTACTTTCATTACCAACGCGCATTGGGAAC
Source organism: Anopheles cracens (assembly GCA_002091845.1). Lineage (NCBI taxonomy): Eukaryota > Metazoa > Arthropoda > Insecta > Diptera > Culicidae > Anopheles > Anopheles cracens. The sequence continues at coordinate 112,385 of KZ070025.1, forward strand.
TGGGTGAGAGATCACGCACCGGAGGGGCAAGACGGAGGAGGCGAGTTGGGTTACTTACCTTGCGTTACCTGTGGGTCGTCGGTACGATGATCGCCGTGCCGTGCAACAGCGTTCCGGAGGAGCTCAATCACGCCAGCCAGTGTGTGGCGTCTGGAATGTAACGAAAGGGAAAACGAAATTATTTAACGCACAGGCACTTGTTTGTTTGATTTGTTGTTTGCTGCTTCTTCTATGTTGCTGTCTGCCAATGCTCGTGCTCGCACGCACACATTAACCGAAAGTGCTCATGCGATGACGAGTGTGTCTTCGGAGTGGATAAAACCCCCGCCCTGTCGGGGTGCAGCCATTTCGCACTCAGATCAGCTCCCTGAGCGGGCTCAGCTCTTCCGGCCCCGGACGGAATGGAAAGTCACTCGAGGCATGATCATGATCGCGTCAATGAAAGTGATGGCCCAGATTTGAAGTGTGCATGACTGTACCGCACCCGTACCTTTCACTGCACTCGACTACCGGCCGATCGAGCATTGACCGGTCCGGCAGGTACATCGGAGATCGGAGCCCATTGGGTTAATTGTGGAAAAAGATAATAAACAAACTAGGAAACAAACGAACGATGCAGCCATTCTGGAGGGAAAGGTAAGTGCACTCATTTCCCTTTCATTTTCCCTCCGGTTGCAGTTTAGGGCGGATTTGTTCACGCTCCCGACCCCGATGAGAAAACAAGTTTCTCATTGTAAATCGACGGTTTTTGTTGTTGTTGTTGTTATAATCGCGCTTGTCATCTTGTTGCCTCTCCTGCGACCAGGTTGCACAATTCCTCATTGGCCGGCACTTGGCAGCGTGGTGGAGAAAACAACATTCACTTTTTTGTTGGCAGATCCAATCGCCACCTGTTCTACTTGCCGGACTGGACTCGCGCGAAGATATGTGCCACGGTTCGTGACGATGATGATGATGATACTAGACATGAGTTGTTACTGACATGATACTCTAAAAAGTGCTCATAATTAGGCGGCGAGATAGAGGCTTGTCCCAACGTTGTCCGCATTCCGAGCGCTTGTGTAGAGGATAATCACCCGGGAGCAAAACAAAAAACGAATAATACCGCCGATTCTGATTCGTAAAACGGTTTGTAGATTTTGGTAACTGTATCTAATTGGAGTCGGTCGGTTGCTCCAGTTTTGGGCCGTGCGTTAGATCCGCACGAGATTGGAAAACAAACGAGCCGATCCGAACGGGCTGATGATGCGTGGTGTATAATTTTCACAAAGCCTATCATAGTCGGCGGCGTTCGAGCGTATCGGCGAGCGTTCGATTGCCGATGTCAGGGACAGCGGTGTAAGGACGTCCGCACAAGAAGTGGGCAAGAAGACAGCGTTCGAAAACAAAACAAACCGACAAAAATAAAAACATTCCACAAACGGTAGTAATTCGATCACTGGTAGCTGGAGGCATCAAAAATTGATTTTGGATAAACACATTTCATCCATCCCATTCGACACCAGTCGGTGGAGCGTTCTTCAGAGTTCAGGCTGCTGGATGCTCCGATATGTCCGGAGGCGCTGCTGAGTCATCCCACCAATCGTGCTCGAACTCATCCATGACCGAGACCGAGAGCTAGGCCGACTGTGGCTGGTGGCCGGATCGGTTTGAACTTGACGGACGTGATGGAAAAAGCGGGCTCCTATTGTAGGCACCGGGCCACGGAATGCTGAACTGCGGCTGGCGATGCAGCCGTGAATCATTGCGCGTACGCATGCCGAATGAATTTCTCTCGTTCGAAACCGATGCTATCTTAATAGGATTTTAATTGGAGCGCCGTATTGAGCGAACTGGAAAGCCTTGATGTTGCTGGCGGTGACGGCAAGGGCCGGCAGACCAAACACAATAGATCACGGCAAAGCCTTCGACTGTCGTGCGGGAGGGCAGTGTGACATTGCTACCGCCACACGCACCGAGATTAGCTGGAACGCCTTCCCCTTACGTTTGCAGTATTCGTCATCACAGCGCTAGAGTCAACATTACAGCATTACAGTCGTGAGAGGGCGTACCGAACGACCACGAAGCTCAGATCCAATGCCGGATGCTGCCGCTGCCTGGGTGAAACGTAAAATGTGAAAGTCGTTAAACCGACGGGCCGGTTTGTTTAAACGGCTTTCAATGTTCCCGCCGGTCCCGTCCCGGCGGGCTTTCGCGTCATCCGCGGTTGCACCCGGGTTGGAGAAATGAAGAAGCGTCCTCAATGCATTGCACTTCACTAACGCTGTATCGGTGTCGCCGGGACTGGTCCTAGAAGATGATGTGGTAGCTAATCGAACTTAAACACGTCACATCGTCGCTTTCATTACACATTGTTTTGATGTGACGTGCAGTGTTGGCGTGTCTTTCGCACTCTTTCAGCCGCGTTATTCAGCCGAACGCGATGCGTTTTCGCATTCGCGTGATGTTGGTGCTCCACAGGCCGTTTGCATCTGCAATAACTCCTTTCCATTTCACGACGGTTGCCCCGAAAGTGGGTGTGTGGGATCTGTTTGATGTACTGCCGAGCGGCCAGTTTCGTTTTTACTTCTGTATGCTGTATGCTGTATGCTGTACACTCGGAACAGGGATGGGTCTTTTCTGATGTCTGGTTTTGTGCCGGATCTGAACTCAAACGTTGGTATATCCTGGGGAAAATGACAATAGGCTTTGTGACATCGGGCTGATTGCCAGATGCTTGCATGTGTGCACGCTTTTGTAAATGAAAAACAGAAAAAGGAAGCTTATTTTCATTTTCAAACTTTTGTTGCAGGGGCTTAATTAGTGACATTGACTGTTAAATTAACTTAGGTGCTCTTCAATTTCGGAAACTAGAAAATCTGTCAGTTTTTTTTTCAACTTTAAGAGCTATTCTACTGTTCCTACTTACTTGTGATAATCTGATCTGATTGAGAAAAAACAAAAGAACAAAATTGTGAAAATATTACAAAAATAAACTTCAACTAGCTTAATCGTATGAAATGAAATAAGGAAGTTGATTGAGCAAATATACTCAAAACCATCGTATAGATCCCTCCAATATCTCCAAAGTCTTCGAATCAAAATTAAGCTTGAACTTCTGCATGAGCAGTTGGAAAAGTCATAACATCCCAACGTATACTTTCCGGCGAATGCTATTTTCCAAAAGGCCCTCTTTTAACGTCAGTTCCAGTCTAGTCTCCTAATTCATCATTTGTACCATAGTTCATTGCAATGATATGGAATGCTCGGAACATGCATGTTTTACCAATTGGTTGGCTTCCAACGGCAGACAAGAGCAATAATTTATTGCTAGTGAACACTACGAACATCACTATTTTATTCATAACGAATCACTGTTTCAACGCTGTTCGCGCCCAACACAAAATTAACTGCTTTTTCCCCTAAACTGCAGCGCTTCGTTCGACTCCATCTCATCAGTTCCCATAACCGGTGTGGTAATGCATCGACTGGTAGAAAGTGAAACATCAATCCCACATGGAGCAACAGAAAAAAGCTCACGCACACACTACTACCCCCGCTGGTGCGTGCGTGTGTTTCAAGTGCAACGCCACCGGCCGCAGCGATGAACCTTACCGATGCCCTTAGCCGTGCGAGTGCACGCCAGCGATGCAAACGCGGCGACCCACGCAATTCCGAGTCGAGTTTCGCGGTTTGTGTCGGGTGCGGTTCTCACCGTACCATCGCGCCGCACGGTGACCGCATCATCCCATCATCAGCTGCACCGGGCGTAACCTTCTCTTCCAGTGAACCTCACGCGCACGGTGCGGGTGGGTGTGCATAATGTAAGATTAATTAACGCTAGACGGTGGCTTTGTGTGTGGCTACTGGAAGACGCCGCGCTCAGCACGGGAGTGCGTCGTGTGACACAAACACAAAGGCTGTCAAATTGGCGGTTTCGTCAGGCTGTCGTCTCGTGGCGTGTGGCTTTTGCGGTGTATGTGTACTGGCTAATGAGTAGTGTCGGAGGCGGTCGGAACGATGTGCCGGGTGACAGACCACTACCACTGTTAGCGTGGATAATCCGGATGACGGTCTCGGGTAGATGAGGACGAGTGGTTGGATCAATCGAAAGAAGGCTCCACTAATTGTGTGTTTACTTCAGTTCGATTGACTTTGAACCGTGGAGAGCAAAAGTTTTATCGATTTAAAAGTGATTAAAAACTCACATTTGATCTTCCATCTGCGTGAACGGTCGATAGTAAATGATTCGATCTGAATAGAACCCTTAAAGCGAGCTTTAAATCACGCTCCACCAACCAACTCGGCCAACTCGGGAGCTTTATCGAGCGTGAAAAGCTTGCGTCTCCTTGCAGTTCCATATTTCAGCTCGCACCGAGCTCTGTGCTTGCCTGCGAATGCAACGATAGCATGCGGGCTGATTCGCAATAACTACCATTTGCATAGCCATTAAACCTAGACCTAGACCTAAGCACCAACGGGGAGTGTGTACGATTTAAACTTCCACTCTGTTCCGCCCGGGACTTCATCCTTGGGTCGCTCCGTCGTTGTCCTTTTTTCTGTGTTCACTCCGCCGCGCACCGGTGTACTTTTATGGCCTCGCTTTGTTGGCTCAATCCATAAAATAACATTTTCATTACAGAGAGATAGGTGTTCGTCCGCCATCCCGGTGGAGGTGAATTGATTCCGTTTTGCTCTCTACACGAACGCTTCATCGAACAGCCGGAGGTACCTCTGTTGAAGACAAATGTTTGATTCAAATGTTGGAAAAAAGCACAGCACCCCAGCCCCCGGAGTGCCGAATGACTTTCCCATCGGTTTCCGATGCGGCGCATAAATTACCGCGCTTTTACGACCCTTCGCCGAAGGGTCCTTTAGCCACGACCGGCCATCACCGGCAGAGCGGGTTTAGAAAATCGATAAAATTAAATTTACATCCATTGGCGATGGGCGATTCGTGCGATTTTTCCGAAGGACACTACGGTTCATTTGACGTCCGTCCGGAGGGGGATTGGGTAAACCTGCCGTCGACGGCTTCGGAAACGGTTCGGTGCGTCTGGAACGGAGCACGGACAGCGATACGGCGCAGTTGCGACAGCAGCGAAGTTCCCAACGCGCACCCGAGCGGATCCTCGCGAATGGCCGTCGTAAAGCGCTTTGGAGATGATGGGCAACGAAGTGTGCCAATAAGTAGCTCGGCAGCGGAGTGTGTGGCTACTGGAAGACGCCGCGCTCAGCACGGGAGTGCGTCGTGTGACACAAACACAAAGGCTGTCAAATTGGCGGTTTCGTCAGGCTGTCGTCTCGTGGCGTGTGGCTTTTGCGGTGTATGTGTACTGGCTAATGAGTAGTGTCGGAGGCGGTCGGAACGATGTGCCGGGTGACAGACCACTACCACTGTTAGCGTGGATAATCCGGATGACGGTCTCGGGTAGATGAGGACGAGTGGTTGGATCAATCGAAAGAAGGCTCCACTAATTGTGTGTTTACTTCAGAGCGGTGTATGTACCACCCGTAGTGGCTTATTACGCGCTCGGCTGTGCTACTTAGTGTCCGTAATAGACGGATTCAAAACGGGTCCGTTCTTTAGGTTATCATTCAGTCTCCCCCCAGAATGACCATGTGTCTAGCGCTGTGTATGTGTGCGTGTGCGATACTCAACCACGCACCATATACTAAGCTACCAACACAAACTCCCTCGCGAGATCGCAACGAGACCTTCAGCAGAGAGAGAGAACTAACTAAGCCAACAGTATCAAAGGGAATCGTTGGGAGGAAATTATAGCCCGTTGCAGAGAAATTACCATCTCGAAGCTGCGAACAGAACAGCGCCCAACCGTGGAGCCTTTGTTCGATTGACTTTGAACCGTGGAGAGCAAAAGTTTTATCGATTTAAAAGTGATTAAAAACTCACATTTGATCTTCCATCTCCTGCTTCTTCTATGTTGCTGTCTGCCAATGCTCGTGCTCGCACGCACACATTAACCGAAAGTGCTCATGCGATGACGAGTGGATAAAACCCCCGCCCTGTCGGGGTGCAGCCATTTCGCACTCAGATCAGCTCCCTGAGCGGGCTCAGCTCTTCCGGCCCCGGACGGAATGGAAAGTCACTCGAGGCATGATCATGATCGCGTCAATGAAAGTGATGGCCCAGATTTGAAGTGTGCATGACTGTACCGCACCCGTACCTTTCACTGCACTCGACTACCGGCCGATCGAGCATTGACCGGTCCGGCAGGTACATCGGAGATCGGAGCCCATTGGGTTAATTGTGGAAAAAGATAATAAACAAACTAGGAAACAAACGAACGATGCAGCCATTCTGCAGGGAAAGGTAAGTGCACTCATTTCCCTTTCATTTTCCCTCCGGTTGCAGTTTAGGACGGATTTGTTCACGCTCCCGACCCCGATGAGAAAACAAGTTTCTCATTGTAAATCGACGGTTTTGTTGTTGTTGTTGTTATAATCGCGCTTGTCATCTTGTTGCCTCTCCTGCGCCCAGGTTGCACAATTCCTCATTGGCCGGCACTTGGCAGCGTGGTGGAGAAAACAACATTCACTTTTTTGTTGGCAGATCCAAATCCGGATGACGGTCTCGGGTAGATGAGGACGAGTGGTTGGATCAATCGAAAGAAGGCTCCACTAATTGTGTGTTTACTTCAGAGCGGTGTATGTACCACCCGTAGTGGCTTATTACGCGCTCGGCTGTGCTACTTAGTGTCCGTAATAGACGGATTCAAAACGGGTCCGTTCTTTAGGTTATCATTCAGTCTCCCCCCAGAATGACCATGTGTCTAGCGCTGTGTATGTGTGCGTGTGCGATACTCAACCACGCACCATATACTAAGCTACCAACACAAACTCCCTCGCGAGATCGCAACGAGACCTTCAGCGGGTTTTACTTTCATTACCAACGCGCATTGGGAACTGGGTGAGAGATCACGCACCGGAGGGGCAAGACGGAGGAGGCGAGTTGGGTTACTTACCTTGCGTTACCTGTGGGTCGTCGGTACGATGATCGCCGTGCCGTGCAACAGCGTTCCGGAGGAGCTCAATCACGCCAGCCAGTGTGTGGCGTCTGGAATGTAACGAAAGGGAAAACGAAATTATTTAACGCACAGGCACTTGTTTGTTTGATTTGTTGTTTGCTGCTTCTTCTATGTTGCTGTCTGCCAATGCTCGTGCTCGCACGCACACATTAACCGAAAGTGCTCATGCGATGACGAGTGGATAAAACCCCCGCCCTGTCGGGGTGCAGCCATTTCGCACTCAGATCAGCTCCCTGAGCGGGCTCAGCTCTTCCGGCCCCGGACGGAATGGAAAGTCACTCGAGGCATGATCATGATCGCGTCAATGAAAGTGATGGCCCAGATTTGAAGTGTGCATGACTGTACCGCACCCGTACCTTTCACTGCACTCGACTACCGGCCGATCGAGCATTGACCGGTCCGGCAGGTACATCGGAGATCGGAGCCCATTGGGTTAATTGTGGAAAAAGATAATAAACAAACTAGGAAACAAACGAACGATGCAGCCATTCTGGAGGGAAAGGTAAGTGCACTCATTTCCCTTTCATTTTCCCTCCGGTTGCAGTTCACTCTGCACACGAGCCTCAGGATCTCCGTTTTTAGTAACAGACTCCGGTGGTTCATAGACCTCCGCATACTGGTCCGGGATGCGTGGTGAGCCATATTTCTCCCAACCCGGGCAGTGTCTATTTAAGGATTTGTGGTGCGTTGCCGGTGCAAACCCCCACCGACGGATCGAGCAAGGTTATTGATGGGGTTTTGCGGACGAAGAGCCTACCCCGCACCCCTTCACGACGTGCCGTCGACAGCATCCATTATGCAGACACGGCATCGCTACGACAGCCCCAGTCACGGGTAGGTCCTGCCGGGCAGCGAACTTACACAAGGGACTTCATTTTCGAATGAATTTCTCATCAATGTGCATGTAGGATTAATAAGCATCATGCTCCGGTCTTGGGTCGGCGAAACGGCTGCAGATGTTTGCCGGGAGTATCGTCCATTGACCACGTGGGCAAGAGGCTAGATAGCAAGGTAAAGTTTTGCCGCATACACGCACGCCGCCATCCCCAGTCCTTTTACTTCGAAAGTCCTTTTCAGCATTCCAAATGGCCTATTCACCTGCCTCCGTCGGTATTCATGAGTCTCGGAAATCAAACTTCCTACTGTTGCTTTCCCTGTATGGTACTCCACGGTAGCTATAACAGTGTGGTAATAATATTGATTGAATTTATTACCGACCATATTCTGCGAACAAGAGAGCGAGAGAGAGAGAGAAAGGGAGGATGCAGGGTTGGTCGGATTTCATTGAAACGAACGTTGTTTTACATCCCGCCTGCGTTGCGAGACTTCGACACACGCGACAGGCCCATTCTACAACCTGCATCGTTTGCACATTCTTCCAAGGAAGCTGACCGGGCCTAGGGGAGTTCGGACCTTGCGTGAACGCAGCCACTGTCGTGTGCGGCTTTGGCAAATATTAGTTCTGCTAAGACACGAAATTCCCTGACGCTCGGTAAATATGTTGATATGGATGCCACCGTCAAATGTTGTTTCAAATAATCCCGCTGTGAATGTGTTCTCACCAAGGCTCACCAATGCCACAGCCGAGCCTGCCGGGATAATCGCATTATTGTGTGAAATGTATGTACAGGTGATACGCAACGACGGCAGTACTTCACCGGCATGGCACTCTGCACACGAGCCTCAGGATCTCCGTTTTTAGTAACAGACTCCGGTGGTTCATAGACCTCCGCATACTGGTCCGGGAAAAGAATCTTTGGTGGCCCGGTGACGGGTACAGGAGCAGAAGTTTACCGTTACGCTACGTATGTATTCGTCGGTTCTCAGGCAGGAACCGAACTAGACCACAAGCTAACGGTATGCAGACTCCTCTGCCGACTCTACACGAGTGTGTCTACCACTTCCACGGGCCCAGTACGCCCGGGTTATGCGAACGGTGGCGTGTATTCAAATCGGACATGGCTTCCTGCGCACCGTTTCGCTCCCACCAGCTGCCGCTCTCCCGTCGAATCCACTTTTGATAACATTGCAATTATGATGACCGTTGGCGCTACTGTTAGCCGCCGATGTTGTAGGTCTTTGTAGGATCGTTAGCGTTATTTTTATTGCTGCTGGTCGGAATGAACTACATACATCACTATGGTAGGCATTTTAATGAAGTTGCGTTCAAGCCTTATGCTCCACCATGGTTGGGCTTTTGGTAAATGTGTGTTGGACTGTATGCGCAATGGGCCGATGAACTAGTGAGAGATGAGTTATTGGCACAACTTTAGGAACAGATATGGGCCAGTAAGCGATTCAATGTCACTTATAACTTTATCAAGCATCATTTGCTTCTTGGTAGAAATGTAATTTGTAATGTTTCTAGTTGCTGAAGATTCTCCAAAAAATGATGTCGAAAACGACAGCTTCCAAACGTCACTCTAATGATTCGATTGCAAAGAGCTAAACCGATTCCAATAAAAGCGATTGTAGATACCGCTCATTGGTGCTCAGTTCAAAGTTTTACGATTCAATAATTGCATCATTCGAGGCAACGTGTGACACAAACAAACGCGAAAGCGAAGATCCGACGATAAAACATCTTTTAAACCGGTGACCGTCGTCTGGGCCATTCATCGGTTACAAAACAGCGTGCGACTCCGCACAATCTGACAGCCAATAAACAAGCAAACACATGGCCACACGACATCTTAACGCCTGCAAACGCCGTTTAATGGCTCAAAGTACCAAAACTTCATTATCTGCGCTGCTAAACATTCGCCCATTTCGTTTGCAGCTGATTAAACATGATTTAGCAGGATCGTATAAACTCATATCGCGGGCGCTATATCTTCGCTTGCAGCATCGCTCAAATCCGTCCGGTGACACATGTGGCGTGCGTAGCATGTTTTGGACGGGACGCGTAATTAACGCTCACCCCGGGCCCGACCATTCCGGCGTTCGTATGACATAAGGTAACATTTCCAGGGCAAAAGCCTGCGGGCGTGTGTGTGAGTGTGCCGATCTCTACATCTAAGCTTGACGCCGCGCCGCCCGGTTCGAGCCGTTCGGTTTATGGGCTTATCTCATTACGCTGCCTAAACTAACTTCTTCCTGCGGGGTTCGAGTCGCCGGTGACGTTAGGGATCGGGAACGGATTTCAAATGTCATCTAGTGGGAAGAGTAGGAGAATTTTTTAATTACTGTCACACACTGCCAGCACTGGGGAAGGGGAATATTTCCGAGGCATTTAAAAACTGTCCCAAAATTTCTCGTCTAATGACTTTCGCAAACCCCGGGCACGGCTTCAGGTCTTTCAGGTCCGGGAGTTTCGTTCGCACTTGGCGCTCGGGTTAAGTTTTGGGTTGACATTTCCGCTGCGTTACAGCCACAAAACCACCTTTTTCCCGACCCGAACCATCACGCTAATTTGATTAATTACAACCGGGGCACCGCGGTTGAGTTGCGGCAAGATCCCGGCACGGTGTCGGTGCAGGAACCAGATTTTACGAGCTTTCCAGCTGGGGGAGAAAGAGAGAGAGAGAGAGAGAGCGAGAGCGACCAATAAAAGAAACACTCCGTGCCGTAACGCCGCTGCCATTACGATTGCCGACCGGTCTCGCGTGCAAATCGTGCGTAGTGTCCTGATGAGGCGTAAAAAAGAGTTATGACCAGCGTCCTTTGGAACCCCTGTTTGCCGGGGGTTTAAAGGCCTTCCTTTCGTTTGAAATGACCCTAGCGAGGAGGGGATGCTCAGCAGGCGTCCTCACAGCGTCCTCCCTGCAAAAGGCCTCATTTTGCGGTCGGGGTCCAACCCCGGGGAGGGTGGCAGCTGGGTCACTGCGGGCATGGTTGAGAAATTACTCAATTACAAACACACACACAGACACACCGACACCCATAGCGATGAGAGACTGCAGGCCGCACATGGGCGGGAAGAAATTGGGTAATTTCTGTGACACCGAGACACCGAGCCTTCGTTATGGTTTCGGTCCAGCCCGAGACGATTGCGCTTGAAGCGTATGAGATGAGGCCCTGAAGTCGGTAATGGAACGGTTTGCCAACCACCACTGCGCCCCGCCTAGCATGTAATTTAAGATTTACTTGCCGGGGTGTAGTTGCGCTCCAAACGCACGGGATGTCAAAGAGCAAGCTCGCACATTGCGGCGCTCTATTCACGGCGTTCGTCATCGAGTCGTCATTCTGCCGTGTCGAACTTGCACCTCCATTCAAGCGTCCGTTGGAAACGACGTCGAGCTCTAGTGACAATGCGTCAATGCTACCGTGAATTGCACTCTCCCGCACCAGAAACCTCGCTCAACAATGCAACCGATGCAATCGACGCAGTCACGCACCGCACAGTCAAAGTGCATCGGAAACGCGCAGCAACGAAACAAAAACAACGAAAACGAAAGGAAAATCGGACGGATATCGCGGACGTCGCGCAATGAAAGCAGTAAAAGTGAAACCGCCGCACCGCTGCATTCGCGTTCGGAGGTCAGCAGTACGGACCGGCTGGCACCTCCCGGCTGACCGTGAGCAAGCCGATTTACTGCGAATCGCAATCGACCGACGGCCCCCTTTTGGGTCCTTTTCTGGTGGCCAGACGGTGGCCGTGTCCTGAGGGGATAATCATTGACGCTTGCGGACGGTTTCCGGGGCCGATCAGGGGCGACCATTTAGTGTTAATGGGAGAAAGGATCAAGGATGGCACTGAAAGAGAAGGTGTCAAGGTTCAGCGTGCAATGAAAAGGGAATCAAAGAAATTGTTGAAAAATGATAAAAACACGGTTGATGAAGGTATGAATTAAATGCTCAAGGTGTTTTGAAAAATGATCCATATTGTTGATAAAAACATTCTGTGTTCAATGCAAGACAAGCTTTAAGGTTATGTCATCTTTCATATATTTAGTGCCATATTCGCAAGTTGTACTAAATCTTGTACTAAAAACCCTGCCGAGTGCAACGGGATGAATAATGACATCCGAACTCGAATTAGCCTTGAAATGCCACATCGATATGATCAGAAGGATAACGATACTGTGCAAGAACTTCATTTTTACCTCTGGTATTGCTCACCCAACCAACCCAACGATAAACCTTCACCCTGACAGGGAAACAAGCACTCCGGCATTCGCCCTTTGACACTCCGTGGCGTTCGGAGATCGCCCAGGAGCCCTTCCTTTCTTCCCGAGACGAAATTCCGACGGAGTGACGGAGCCACCGGGAGAGCGAGCGTGGCCTTCACGAGAGCCACTCAATAATTTTCGATGACCGTGATGGATGGACGGCTTTTGCTTTCTTTCGCCGGCCGCGGCCGTGCCCATTCCCTTTCCGAAGGCGGCGAAACGCGTGGGCCAAGAAAATTGTTGCAAATTGCGAAACCCACCACCCCCTCATTCGCACGCATACGCGGAAGAAGTGAGCAGCAGGTTAAAGGAGAACAAACGGCGAAGCAACAGCAGGGAGGCGAAACAAAAAAAAGCAAGACAAACAAATCGCGTTAATAAACTACCAGTTCGGTCGAATGCCGGACGATCAAGATTGAAAGCTATCTTTAGCGTTATTGGCGGTGCTGCCGGTGCTGACGCTGCACTTGCCTTCCCTGGTGGGCGTGGTGTTGATCCAATTACTTCGATTTATCCACTGACGGATGATGCTGACTTTGGCAGGATGAGATTGTTTTTTTGTTGCTGTTTACTTTCGCTTTGTGTCGGGCAAAAAAAAGTGTTATAAATGATTGCGCCTCAGCGAGAAATATGAGATGCAAGCAGCGTCAATATGCTGTGGCGACGCTCGTCTTGTACGCTGCCCTTGGAGTACGCGGTGGAAAACCGGTGTTGAAAAATAGCTTTTCTTCATTGATACGCACGCCGGGAAACATGTTCCTGTCGCTTTCCATCCGCGCGAGGGAAAACCGATGGCGCGTTCCCGTTTTTTTCTGTAATGCGTGCACTGATTTGATAGCGCACTGGATGGATGATGGATGGAAGCGTTGCTCCCGTTAATAAGCCCTACCGGAAGCGGCGAACAGCGGCAAGTGAAAGTGACGCACGGCAACGTCCGATCGGTGGGCCGTATTGTTCCGGGTGGAGCGGCGGTTGCGTTAATCGGCACCCGCCACTTAGCACGCGGGTGTGGAGGATCCGGAAGGAAAAAATGATTGGCAGTTTTTGAGCCCGATCCTGAAGTGTATCGGTATCCTCATGTTGAGACGCTTTAGTTGTTCGTTGAATGGAACGTCTTTCACAACGGGCGGAAGGAGTGACCGTTCCGAGTGGAGAGGGAGTCGATGGTACCTTCGGATGGTTTTGAAAAGGGTCCGCTTCTTGACGGTGCGCTAGGCGCATTCGAGCCTTTTTCCCAAGCGGGCGAAAAGCTTTCAGGGAACGGAGCTTCACGTTAGCACTTCGATGACGTTTGATCAATCATGGCGAGGGAGGCCTCAAATCTTCGTAATGGCGAAGTTGTGCTATGCTCGCATGTTATCATTTATCTGTGTGTTAATCTCAACTATAAAGGCTTAACAGGTGAGGATTGGCCATTGACGTAAGAAATACATGCTGTTTGGCTTGTCGGAAAGAGGTTAGATGCTAGAAGATGTTGCATGACGAGTGATGTAAGATATGTAATGAAGGACATTTAGATTTGTGTGATACCTAGTATTCCCCAAAATTGGCTTAAATAGCAATGGTGGTTTTTTATACAGATTCACAAATCTTAATGCAGCTTTAGACTTAACGAGTAAATCTATACGGGTAGATAAGAGATTCAAACTCAAAACCTCAATAGAATCACGAATCACTCTGTGTCCGTATGAATCTCTTGAAGTTCATTACTCTTCAGAGATTCTTTGAGCTTCGCGAATCTCATGATTTGCATTGGATTTCAATTGACTATTCTTTAAAGACTCATACTAACGACCCTTCTGGAAAGAATGAAGTACTACACGTGTTTGCCAAGATCCTACTTGCAAAAACGGAAATAACCCAAAACTTACTATGACTTCCCGGTTGCAGTAAAAAGACTCAATATCTTGGGAGTCTTTATTGGGGAGTTTTAATACAAAATCCCAAGTAATACTAAATCCCAATGGAGATACTATAGTTCTGTACTCATTCCAAAACCTTACCCAAGGATGTGAAGTACAACTAGTTTTTGTAGGATTGAATACAATCCGCAATTAATGTAAACAGCTTGTTCAGCAGCATTATTCTCCGTCAGAAGTGAAAGCAATTAAATATCGTAACCATACCCTCTGCTCTGCATCGATCAATATTTAGTACCGATAAATAAACGAGAAGCCAACAGCTTATAAACCAGTGCATTATTCACACACATGTCCCGCCCCATGTCTGATGTGCTGATCTGAGTCTGGGTTTTTGTTCTGAAGCTTCGGCTTATGCCAAACCACACCGAACCACACTGAAACCTATAAATCTTCGGATCGATTCTGGCCAACAAAACCAACCAACTACCGTGGTGTCCGCAAACAAACACATAAAACTTTGCCCCGGAAGCTTTGCGGAGCGCTGCAACCAACCGAAGGATCCAATCCACCCCAGCTTGAAGATGCCCTACCGCCGCCGTTCCCGTGCAGTAGGAAAATAATTACGTATAATTAAAACTTTAAATAATGCAGCTCACCCAAACCTCCCGCCCCATCGCATCCTGGAGTGGACGGTCCCGTCTATCGGGCAGTTGAGCTCGCTTCCGTGTGGCGTGGTTTTTGTTTGGCGCTTCTCCGTGCCAAGTGTTCCACCAGGAAAGGGATGCGATTTCGGTATTTCGGTGCAGCGGAACTGCACTGCAACCCGCTTTCGCAAACTGCCGCCTTTCGCCGGTGGGAGGCAACGGAAGGCCGGAACGTTCGACAATGGCCCGACGACTGGGGTAACTTTGTAAGGTTTCGCGTGGCAGTTTGCTGCCCGGGATGCGATTTCGGCCGTTTCGGTAGTAATGGAAGGCAACGCCAGTGGGTTGCACCTTCCTACGAAAAAGTTTGCCGTTCGATCGTTTTGTTCCATTCTTGGCCAAACGCTGCTGGGACACACGAACGAAGCTCGCCACTTTTCGCTCGCTCGCTTGCAAGGCTACAGAACGCAGCCGGGAGCAGTTGTTTTAGCTTTATTTGCCCGTTTTTTTACGACGGCTTCAACGACTTTTGGAGGCGAACAGACGCCAGTACGCTCAAGAAAACTCGTTCCAGCGACGCTAAATTGGCCCTGGTGCATTCGTGATGCATCTCTCGAGTCGATTGGGTAGCGCAACGCATCGGAACACAAAAGCGCTCGGTGAAAGGGATACCCTCGGTCTTCGGTGCAGTGCGCGGCGTTGCGCTGCTGTAACTGGCCCATCAATTATTGAGCTTGGAATGGAAGTTTTTTGTGCCTTGCGTATATTTTTTATTTGTTTTTGTTCTGCGACACGGTGTCCTTTTCACGGGTAAACTGCTCTGCAGTGTTTCGGTGTTTTCTACGCCCAACAGCCAGCTAGAACTGTTGTTGAGCTTTTTCTTGTAATTTGAAGATTGTTTGCTTCGCCACCGTGCCGCGCAGGAATGTGGCGTGGATTACTTACTTAAACGTCGAAAATACCACTCGAGCCAACTCCTCGGCCCCGTAATGGTTACGTGGGGAGTGAGTTTACTTTGCCACGCTGCTAACAATCGAAACCGAACCACTCAGCTCCGCCACGCGCCGGGCCTTTCTTCATTGATACGCACGCCGGGAAACATGTTCCTGTCGCTTTCCATCCGCGCGAGGGAAAACCGATGGCGCGTTCCCGTTTTTTTCTGTAATGCGTGCACTGATTTGATAGCGCACTGGATGGATGATGGATGGAAGCGTTGCTCCCGTTAATAAGCCCTACCGGAAGCGGCGAACAGCGGCAAGTGAAAGTGACGCACGGCAACGTCCGATCGGTGGGCCGTATTGTTCCGGGTGGAGCGGCGGTTGCGTTAATCGGCACCCGCCACTTAGCACGCGGGTGTGGAGGATCCGGAAGGAAAAAATGATTGGCAGTTTTTGAGCCCGATCCTGAAGTGTATCGGTATCCTCATGTTGAGACGCTTTAGTTGTTCGTTGAATGGAACGTCTTTCACAACGGGCGGAAGGAGTGACCGTTCCGAGTGGAGAGGGAGTCGATGGTACCTTCGGATGGGTTTGAAAAGGGTCCGCTTCTTGACGGTGCGCTAGGCGCATTCGAGCCTTTTTCCCAAGCGGGCGAAAAGCTTTCAGGGAACGGAGTTTTACGTTAGCACTTCGATGACGTTTGATCAATCATGGCGAGGGAGGCCTCAAATCTTCGTAATGGCGAAGTTGTGCTATGCTCGCATGTTATCATTTATCTGTGTGTTAATCTCAACTATAAAGGCTTAACAGGTGAGGATTGGCCATTGACGTAAGAAATACATGCTGTTTGGCTTGTCGGAAAGAGGTTAGATGCTAGAAGATGTTGCATGACGAGTGATGTAAGATATGTAATGAAGGACATTTAGATTTGTGTGATACCTAGTATTCCCCAAAATTGGCTTAAATAGCAATGGTGGTTTTTTATACAGATTCACAAATCTTAATGCAGCTTTAGACTTAACGAGTAAATCTATACGGGTAGATAAGAGATTCAAACTCAAAACCTCAATAGAATCACGAATCACTCTGTGTCCGTATGAATCTCTTGAAGTTCATTACTCTTCAGAGATTCTTTGAGCTTCGCGAATCTCATGATTTGCATTGGATTTCAATTGACTATTCTTTAAAGACTCATACTAACGACCCTTCTGGAAAGAATGAAGTACTACACGTGTTTGCCAAGATCCTACTATGTCTTGCAAAATCGGAAATAACCCAAAACATACTGTGACTTCCCGGTTGCAGTAAAAAGACTCAATATCTTGGGAGTCTTTATTGGGGAGTTTTAATACAAAATCCCAAGTAATACTAAATCCCAATGGAGATACTATAGTTCTGTACTCATTCCAATACCTTACCCAAGGATGTGAAGTACAACTAGTTTTTGTAGGATTGAATACAATCCGCAATTAATGTAAACAGCTTGTTCAGCAGCATTATTCTCCGTCAGAAGTGAAAGCAATTAAATATCGTAACCATACCCTCTGCTCTGCATCGATCAATATTTAGTACCGATAAATAAACGAGAAGCCAACAGCTTATAAACCAGTGCATTATTCACACACATGTCCCGCCCCATGTCTGATGTGCTGATCTGAGTCTGGGTTTTTGTTCTGAAGCTTCGGCTTATGCCAAACCACACCGAACCACACTGAAACCTATAAATCTTCGGATCGATTCTGGCCAACAAAACCAACCAACTACCGTGGTGTCCGCAAACAAACACATAAAACTTTGCCCCGGAAGCTTTGCGGAGCGCTGCAACCAACCGAAGGATCCAATCCACCCCGGCTTGAAGATGCCCTACCGCCGCCGTTCCCGTGCAGTAGGAAAATAATTACGTATAATTAAAACTTTAAATAATGCAGCTCACCCAAACCTCCCGCCCCATCGCATCCTGGAGTGGACGGTCCCGTCTATCGGGCAGTTGAGCTCGCTTCCGTGTGGCGTGGTTTTTGTTTGGCGCTTCTCCGTGCCAAGTGTTCCACCAGGAAAGGGATGCGATTTCGGTATTTCGGTGCAGCGGAACTGCACTGCAACCCGCTTTCGCAAACTGCCGCCTTTCGCCGGTGGGAGGCAACGGAAGGCCGGAACGTTCGACAATGGCCCGACGACTGGGGTAACTTTGTAAGGTTTCGCGTGGCAGTTTGCTGCCCGGGATGCGATTTCGGCCGTTTCGGTAGTAATGGAAGGCAACGCCAGTGAGTTGCACCTTCCTACGAAAAAGTTTGCCGTTCGATCGTTCTGTTCCATTCTTGGCCGAACGCTGCTGGGACACAAGGAACGAAGCTCGCCACTTTTCGCTCGCTCGCTTGCAAGGCTACAGAACGCAGCCGGGAGCAGTTGTTTTAGCTTTATTTGCCCGTTTTTTTACGACGGCTTCAACGACTTTTGGAGGCGAACAGACGCCGGTACGCTCAAGAAAACTCGTTCCAGCGACGGTAAATTGGCCCTGGTGCATTCGTGATGCATCTCTCGAGTCGATTGGGTAGCGCAACGCATCGGAACACAAAAGCGCCCGGTGAAAGGGATACCCTGGGACTTCGGTGCAGTGCGCGGCGTTGCGCTGCTGTAACTGGCCCATCAATTATTGAGCTTGGAATGGAAGTTTTTTGTGCCTTGCGTATATTTTTTATTTGTTTTTGTTCTGCGACACGGTGTCCTTTTCACGGGTAAACTGCTCTGCAGTGTTTCGGTGTTTTCTACGCCCAACAGCCAGCTAGAACTGTTGTTGAGCTTTTTCTTGTAATTTGAAGATTGTTTGCTTCGCCACCGTG
The DNA here is from genome assembly GCA_002091845.1 of Anopheles cracens. Classification (NCBI taxonomy): domain Eukaryota; kingdom Metazoa; phylum Arthropoda; class Insecta; order Diptera; family Culicidae; genus Anopheles; species Anopheles cracens. The sequence goes on from KZ070025.1 coordinate 130,805, forward strand.
CCGCGCAGGAATGTGGCGTGGATTACTTACTTAAACGTCGAAAATACCACTCGTGCCAACTCCTCGGCCCCGTAATGGATACGTGGGGAGCGAGTTTACTTTGCCACGCTGCTAACAATCGAAACCGAACCACTCAGCTCCGCCACGCGCCGGGCCGGCTTCCTTTCGCTTACAGGCATCCCAATCGCAAGCGGGAGAACATTACGATGCTTTGGAGCAGCGGAAACAACACACACCAGGCTTCCTTTCGCTTACAGGCATCCCAATCGCAAGCGGGAGAACATTACGATGCTTTGGAGCAGCGGAAACAACACACACCACGGGATGCGAAAAACAGCGGAAAACAGTATTAACAACATTTCGTTTCCAATCGCTTACCGACAAGGGCGACCGGGGGAGTTGGCGTGTGCGTGAGGTGAAAATTTCCACACAGCGCGTCCACACGGGCCAAGCTAACGAGAGCGCCCGGCTCCGGAAGGACCGGGGGCCGGGAGCCTGCGGAGAAAAACAGTTGATTGGGCGTGCCGAAAATCATTTAGCGAACTTTTTGCGAAACTCGCCTAAGTCGCCTTGAGTGGTTGGCGGGCTGATGGGGCGGGTAAAACAAATAAAGGGAAACACCGTTGGCCCTTCCAGTTCGAAGATTTACAGAATCGTTGCGCGTGTTTGGGAGGGATGTGCCGGTGGATGAAGAGTTTTCCGTGGAAAAACCCTCACTCCCTGCAACCACAAATTACCTCGCGGTGCCAAATTGCGCGCGTCACGCCGCGTGGATAACTTTCCGGCTTTACTACCGATAGTCGGTTTTTGGATAATTAAAATAGGTTGTGATTAGAGTATAATGACACCCGCCCGGGATCGTGATTTACCGACTGCTCCGTAACTAGCTGGGATCTGGCACATACTCCCCCGTCAGAGCTGCATCAAATAGGTCAACACGGCGACATCCCTTAGATGTGTCGCGTGTGACAGGGACGCTGGCGATGATGACGACGCAGACAGGCCATTATGTTTGATTTCAATTACAAACTCAATTACGAACGTACCGGACAAAACGAACCGGGCGGGCGTGCATCAGCGGTTCGGAAAAGCTTTCGGTTTTTATTTCCACAGCCTTTTCCCGAACGCGCTCGCTCTCCGCACGGAACATCACGCGCTGCGCACATGACAAAGTTTGAAGTTGTCTGCCTGCCGTTCCGCTTCCGGCGGTCGCGCTTGTCCCTCTGCACATCCGCACGAACTCCAAATAAAAGCTATGTAAATGAGAACTGCACGTCGGTGGTTTTTCGCCCAAACGTTCCCCTTCTGCTTTCTGTCTTCTCTGTTTGGACCCCTCCCTTTTCCGTCAATGAATAATTTGAAGCAGTTTAATTGAGCATTTGAATTATAGAATTTCCAACATGGGCACAAACACACGCAGGCACCGGAAGAAGGCTTCTCAACTGTTTGTGGCTAACCAACACGAGTGAGAGTCCCTCACGATGGGACAATATTTTATTGGCTCCATTCGGGCACAAATCGCACACACACAACTACAAATGTAGCACATAATTGCACACGGCACTGGATGAGGACAATTTGGAAGGGAAAACACACACACATAGCCACACGCAAACACATATATGTGGTGTAACGAGTTTGAGATTGTGATTGACCATCCCACAGGAGAAAAAAAAGTTTCATAAAGCAGCAACCAAATCCCGGTGAAAACCCCGGCAGCTATTAGATTCCAGTTTTAGAGTTCGATCCCGTTATTCTCCCAGCCCTCCGTTTCCGGTGGAGAGTGTCGAAGAGCTTTCCCGAATTTTTCAGCCCCTTTCGGCAATCACATTCAAACCCGTCCCTGGTGGTCCAGCCCGAGGGAAAGGTTGGCAAAATTTCGATTCATTTTGATCCTTCAATTTTCTGTTTTCCTTCGGAGCAATACAAAAGACGAGCAGGAAAAAAAGCTACATCAACAAACGAACAAAATTAACCATTTCATTGCTCTCGCTCTCTGTTCCTTCGCTGTCTCACTCTCTTTCTTTCTTCTGTTTTCCTGTTATTTTCTGTTTTTTTGCGTTGTTGTTCCATTTTTCCGTTTCCCATTTCCTTCCGCTTTCTATCTTTTCTTTTCTTCTTTTTTTTTCTTCTCATCCCTTCTAGGCACAATCGAACAGTTAGAGAGTACCTGTGTTTTTGATTCCGATTTCGGTCTCATCCTGAACTGTGCCTTCAAAAAGTCCGGCCTGTTTCGGGTGCGGAACTTGGGCGGCATCAAGGCCCACTTCGGGTTAGGTATGTTTTCCGTTTGCGTGAGGATGATTTGCCTTTTCTTTCCCTTCCCTGTCGCCCGTAGTTGGTTTCGTTGTGTTTTGCGAGGAGGTTCAGTGCTATGGTTTTTTCCTTCTCTCTGTATCCTTTAAGTAACTCATTTTCATTTCTTCTCTCGTAGTGTGTCTGTCTATTAGTAATCTGATTTCCTTCAATTGCTTTTCTCCCATTACAATCATCCAGATATTCCAAGAGTCTGGATACGAGAGACCTTTGGCGTGTATCGAATTTCGATTTCAAATTATGGTTTATCCGATACGTTGCGGAGAGCGGAGAAGATGAACCAGCCCAGTTGTCCAGCATTTTATATTTATAACTGCGCAGCAGCGGATATTGGCGGATATAACGTGAACGCAACGATGATGTGTAATAGGCCATGTGCAGGTGGTGAAAGAAAATTAGCGTGTCAGCGAATAGGAGAAAATTTAGCACCATTGTTTAGTTGAATTTGTGATACAATAAAAAAAGGAAATTGAATTATTAGTGGAAAGAATGGAAAGTTAGGATGGGTGTATTTGAGTTTTACTTCACATCCGCAACGCTTGAAGGCAATTTCATTTTTCAGTTCTGAAGTGCTTAAGTCATTTCAGCTGCCCCATCACGATCTCCATCAAGTAGTGCAAAAGACACCTACTTTTGACACCTTCTCGTAATAAATTGATTGACACAGCGCATCACCCGGTCTGACATATTTCTGACAATTGCGGAATTGAACTCGTGTTCAGAACACTCTAGCAGCGACATCTGTCATCAGTTTTGCAATGTTCTCAGAGAAGAGTGCTGCTTCATCCCATGTCACAAAGAGATCAAAATAATGACGAACAATTAAAAGAATTGCACTTAAGGACGCAACATCTAAAATTCCCTTCCGTACTATCCACAGTTGGTGTTGGTCAGTGACTTCTCGGATCTGGCAAATTTGGAAAAGTGCTCCAAAGAAAAAAAATCAATAAAATGAAGAGGTCCTAACAGAAACCGAGGCTTGTCTCGGTGTACAGGTAGTCAGTGAAGCAATACTTTGGCAATCGTAGTTGTTTGCAGAGAAAAGCAAATTAATTAAGAATGTGAAGAATGAGATGCTACTTGATTCTATTCACAATCATTGCCAATTTCAGGCTTAAACTAATGTCAAACGAATTCTCTGACACGTACGTAAGTTGGAAGAAGTCGGTATTGGCAAACGTAAGTTGAACGTCAGTTTACCTAGACGTAGATTTATGTCTTTCTTGGACTTGGAAATCGAGTATCCTCTTCCAAATAACTCAATCATTACGAAACGAAATAACAACATCATTTACAGCGTTTTATCTATCGTAACAGCTATAGCAGTGAAACGATTCATACCGTCCCTGCGTTCGGAAGTAACGATTGGCTTTCGCGGTTACGGTTACAAAACTTCCCAGCCGCTCGTTGGTGCATGATTTATGCAGATACCCTATCGCATCGCACGGTGTTCTGAAGAGGCTAATGCATATAAATTATCGTTCCACGCACAGCGTACACACATACACACACATATGTAGGGGGGAAAAGGGCACATACGTTCCAAACCGGCAGGGATTTATCTTGACACAATAACTAGCTGAGCCGCGGCTTTTGTTTCGATAAAAGCCAATGGCTGTAATATAATTCATAGTACCCGCACTACGAACGACACACATACACGCACCCAAACGGATCGTGCTTTCATGGCGGATCGTGCCCAGAAATTGTAAGGAAAAAAACACACCCAAATGGAAAAGAAAAACATATAACAACCCTTAAAAAAGACGGTACTGTTTGTGGCAATATCATCAAACGGACATGTTACACGTCCCCACCCCTGAAATGGGCAATAATCGTAATCGTTTAACGGAAATGAAATGGCTTTGAATTTTACGACCAGGGCTTTCTTCCGACTATTTTCCGTAAAGGGGGGAGAGCGAAGAAAGTCGTCCTTTTGTGTTTTTCTTTTTTTTTCGGAAAATTTTATGACTACACTCACCGGTGGGGTACGCAACAATCGGTAAGCGGATAGCAGAGAGAAAGAGAGAGAGAAAAGCAGTCCACTGTGTTCGGTTTTTATGCGCCCAATGCGCCCCGTCGCCCGTAAACTTGTTGATGAAACGTTCGTCATGTTTGTCGCGCCCGCGCGCTCCGGACGATTTGCGTATTTGCTCAGCTGGAATAAGCCAATCTGATGTTTTTGGGTAAAGTTTTGGGCCGCGCCGGTTTTTGTTCGGCGTACAATCGCATACGCTCTGCCCGTACGCTGCATCTCGGTTCGCATGTTCCAGCGCTACCAGAGGTACCTTCCATCAGCTGGAATTATGCTGATCAGTGTGTCTGCGTGTTTTATTGGCGACGAATGGAAGCGACGCTCGACGGATTATCGCACAAGAAGCGCGACGAGCCGAGGCGCATGTAAACCGGTATGACGCATACCAGGCAAACGGCTTAAAAACTCGTATCTTCTTCTGACGTGCCCTCATCTCATCCCACCGGGTACGGTTTGTTTTAACAGCTGTGCCGTGCTATGGCCATAAATCGAGTTTCGGTTTTTGTCATTGGAAAAGCATCCAATCCAACTGGAAGTTATGCAGTTTCGTGCCTTTGGGTGTCATTTTTCAACGCATTCTTCGCAACACTTAGGTGTCCTCCCCACAAACGAAGGGAAAATAAAACAAACGCACGGAACGCATGGAATTACTTGGATGAAAAATTAAGCAGATAAACGGCGCTGCGCATGAAGACGAGTGATGGCCATTTGCAATCCCGTTCGTCTCGTTTATCACTGTCACATTCCGATGACATCCCGGCATCCAACGGCAGACACTGTTGCGTTGCCGGCCGCCGTTAATGTCGCTCCATTCGATGTTGATTTAATCATAGCCTGTGCCGATTCGGCCACTCCCGTGCGGTATATTAATAGCCGGATGGTAAACAGCGGTGAAGAAATCCTACTCATCGCAGGACACCCCAGAAAGGAGTAGAACCGAACGAGGAAGAGAAATGAAAGAACGACTAACGATCTACTCAGCACAACATTATGGCTTCGGGGAGGGTTTCGGCGTTTGCTTGCTGGGCCCGAAAATAAATATGGATCCAGTGCATTCCGACGTTCGCCGGCGGCGTCGGGAAGGATATTGGACAGCAAGACCGACTCGCCCGGTTTGTTTAGGCTTTGGCTGGTTCGGTGTACCGCGCGGTTCAAATATTCATGGTGCGCCTTTTCTACCGAAGCATTGCACGGATGTGCTCGCATATCAATCGCCCCTGCTTTCCGGTGTCCTATCAGTCGCCTATCGTCCCTTTGCTCCTTCCTGGCTATCTGTCTATTTCCTCCGAACGAAGCAATCCTCCTTTAAAT
>KZ070025.1:140499-169525 GCA_002091845.1 Anopheles cracens
ATTTAAAGGAGGATTGCTTCGTTCGGAGGAAATAGACAGATAGCCAGGAAGGAGCAAAGGGACGATAGGCGACTGATAGGACACCGGAAAGCAGGGGCGATTGATATGCGAGCACATCCGTGCAATGCTTCGGTAGAAAAGGCGCACCATGAATATTTGAACCGCGCGGTACACCGAACCAGCCAAAGCCTAAACAAACCGGGCGAGTCGGTCTTGCTGTCCAATATCCTTCCCGACGCCGCCGGCGAACGTCGGAATGCACTGGATCCATATTTATTTTCGGGCCCAGCAAGCAAACGCCGAAACCCTCCCCGAAGCCATAATGTTGTGCTGAGTAGATCGTTAGTCGTTCTTTCATTTCTCTTCCTCGTTCGGTTCTACTCCTTTCTGGGGTGTCCTGCGATGAGTAGGATTTCTTCACCGCTGTTTACCATCCGGCTATTAATATACCGCACGGGAGTGGCCGAATCGGCACAGGCTATGATTAAATCAACATCGAATGGAGCGACATTAACGGCGGCCGGCAACGCAACAGTGTCTGCCGTTGGATGCCGGGATGTCATCGGATTGTGACAGTGATAAACGAGACGAACGGGATTGCAAATGGCCATCACTCATCTTCATGCGCAGCGCCGTTTATCTGCTTAATTTTTCATCCAAGTAATTCCATGCGTTCCGTGCGTTTGTTTTATTTTCCCTTCGTTTGTGGGGAGGACACCTAAGTGTTGCGAAGAATGTGTTGAAAAATGACACCCAAAGGCACGAAACTGCATAACTTCCAGTTGGATTGGATGCTTTTACAATGACAAAAACCGAAACTCGATTTATGGCCATAGCACGGCACAGCTGTTCAAACAAACCGTACCCGGTGGGATGAGATGAGGGCACGGCAGAAGAAGATACGAGTTTTTAAGCCGTTTGCCCGGTATGCGTCATACCGGTTTACATGCGCCTCGGCTCGTCGCGCTTCTTGTGCGATAATCCGTCGAGCGTCGCTTCCATTCGCCGCCAATAAAACACGCAGACACACTGATCAGCATAATTCCAGCTGATGGAAGGTACCTCTGGTAGCGCTGGAACATGCGAACCGAGTTGCAGCGTACGGGCAGAGCGTATGCGATTGTACGCCGGAGCGGCCAAAACTTTACCCAAAAACATCAGATTGGCTTATTCCAGCTGAGCAAATACGCAAATCGTCCGGAGCGCGCGGGCGCGACAAACATGACGAACGTTTCATCAACAAGTTTACGGGCGACGGGGCGCATTGGGCGCATAAAAACCGAACACAGTGGACTGCTTTTCTCTCTCTCTTTCTCTCTGCTATCCGCTTACCGATTGTTGCGTACCCCACCGGTGAGTGTAGTCATAAAATTTTCCGAAAAAAAAAGAAAAACACAAAAGGACGACTTTCTTCGCTCTCCCCCCTTTACGGAAAATTGTCGGAAGAAAGCCCTGGTCGTAAAATTCAAAACCATTTCATTTCCGTTAAACGATTACGATTATTGCCCATTTCAGGGGTGGGGACGTGTAACATGTCCGTTTGATGATATTGCCACAAACAGTACCGTCTTTTTTAAGGGTTGTTATATGTTTTTTCCCCATTTGAGTGTGTTTTTTCCTTACAATTTCTGGGCACGATCCGCCGTGAAAGCACGAGCCGTTTGGGTGCGTGTATGTGTGTCGTTCGTAGTGCGGGTACTATGAATTATATTACAGCCATTGGCTTTTATCGAAACAATTGCAGAAAGAATTGGTTTAGTACAAGCATTTAATTTTGTTTTGCTGTTTTGCTGGCTATGCGTTATTTGTTTCTTGTCGCGTTTACTACACTGGAATTCATCTCAAACATTTTGAATAGGTTTCCTCTGCGGGAAAGCGATAATAAATCGTTTGTCAAATCCTCATTAAATACTTTTTGGATTGAATTTGATATATCAGCCTAAAAGTATGCTATTTACCATACGAACGATGTAGTAACGCATTATTAACACTTTACTAGCTCAGCATTAATAAATCTCATCAGTTGAAATCTGAAATACGACATTTGTTCCTCCGATAACATATGGCGAGAAAGAATGACTAATCTGGCAGTGTTAGAAAACCGCTTTTAAGGCAAGTTTTAGTACAGATTTGTATCGGCTTTTGGGGTACAATTTTAAACATGATTTATCGGATAACAAGTCAGGTAACAGGCAGAAAAATATCGGAAACGTTTTACTGTTCGTAAGCTCTACGAAAATCAGGAGATGGTACATAAAGTGCTAATGAAACATTTGTTATGCGAATTGCATACTTTTAGGCGCAATACTCCAAAAAGTATACTATGTGCACACGTTTTTCTTAGTCAGTTAAGCAACTTTTCTCTGTGGGTCAAAGAGATGCGAAAACATTACTTTGGCAACGATTCTACAGCTCATAAAACAACAATATTGCTCATAAATGCATTGCATATACTACATTAATTAACAATAGATATACATCGAAAACACTCGGAATTGTTAGTCAGTTGCTAGACAACCTGGAAGGCATACTTTTCATTGTGGTTTGCAGACTTTGTGGCGCACGGGATCAAATTTTGCTACCATCAGCGAAAACCGACATGTTAATACAATTCAAACCCGAATCAAAATTCAACTTCCTATTCATACTTCCCCAGAACGATCTCCTCAGAACTCCCAGTCAAGATCACATATCCGTCACCCGAATCAAAAGCATCATCCATTCGGCTGACCGAACACCGGGCATCCATTGCCGGCTTGTAATGGCAGCGAGCCGGAGCAGAGGAAACTTATGAAACCGATCTGTTGAGTTTGCGGCGCTCGCTCGCTAAAGCCATGCAAATAGGCTTCCCAAAATGCGCCGGCATCGGGACATCGTCATATGTTTGCTAATTAAACTGCATTGGCAGCCCAATGTACCACCGGGGCTTCTGCCGTACGCAGTAAACCGTGCAAACGAGCCTTATTTTCCACACGGGTGGTTGGGTCGGCACACGAGGTCAGGTGCAGCGTTCGGTGCGATGTGGGCGCGCATTGCGACTCCCGAACCGTGGTGGTGGAATCGGTGCAATGCGAACAATTTAGCGCAAACACACTCCCCGCCGACCCCAGCTGGGCAAACAGGCCCTTCCGGGCAGCAACGCGGCGATGGATCAACGGGCCCAGGACCCCTGCACCGGTGGCTGTCGCCTTCTGGTCGACGGGATGATTGCGATGCAATCGATGAGTGAGCGTGTGTCGTAAGCCGCGGCTCAGCTAGTTATTGTGTCAAGATAAATCCCTGCCGGTTTGGAACGTATGTGCCCTTTTCCCCCCTACATATGTGTGTGTATGTGTGTACGCTGTGCGTGGAACGATAATTTATATGCATTAGCCTCTTCAGAACACCGTGCGATGCGATAGGGTATCTGCATAAATCATGCACCAACGAGCGGCTGGGAAGTTTTGTAACCGTAACCGCGAAAGCCAATCGTTACTTCCGAACGCAGGGACGGTATGAATCGTTTCACTGCTATAGCTGTTACGATAGATAAAACGCTGTAAATGATGTTGTTATTTCGTTTCGTAATGATTGAGTTATTTGGAAGAGGATACTCGATTTCCAAGTCCAAGAAAGACATAAATCTACGTCTAGGTAAACTGACGTTCAACTTACGTTTGCCAATACCGACTTCGTTGCTTACTGTTATGTGTCAGAGAATTCGTTTGACATTAGTTTAAGCCTGAAATTGCCAGTGATTGTGAATAGAATCAAGTAGCATCTCATTCTTCACATTCTTAATTAATTTGCTTTTCTCTGCAAACAACTACGATTTCCAAAGTATTGCTTCACTGACTACCTGTACACCGAGACAAGCCTCGGTTTCTGTTAGGACCTCTTCATTTTATTGATTTTTTTCTTCGGAGCACTTTTCCAAATTTGCCAGAACCGAGAAGTCACTGACCAACCCCAACCGTGGACAGTACGGAAGGGTATTTGAGATGTTGCGCTCTTAAGTGCAATTCTTTTAATTGTTCGTCATTATTTAGATCTCTTTGTGACATGGGATGAAGCAGCACTCTTCTCTGAGAACATTGGAAAACTGATGACAGATGTCGCTGCTAGAGTGTTCTGAACACGAGTTCAATCCCGCAATTGTCAGAAATATGTCAGACCGGCTGACGCGCTGTGTCTATCAATTTATTACGAGAAGGTGTCAAAAGTAGGTGTCTTTTGCACTACTTGATGGAGATCGTGATGGGGTAGCTGAAATGACTTAAGCACTTCAGAACTGAAAAATGAAATTGCCTTCAAGCGTTGCGGATGTGAAGTAAACCTCAAATACACCCAACTTAACTTACCATTCCTTTCCATTAATAATTAAATTTCCTTTTTGTTGTATCACAAATTCAACTAAACAATGGTGCTAAATTTTCTCCTATTCGCTGACACGCTAATTTTCTTTCACCACCTGCACCGGAGCGTTGCGATAAATATTCGACAGCCTCTCGCGCAATTACCATTCATATTTTGATTTAAATTGTTGATTGCAATGCATAATGAAGCTTGGTGACGGGGTCAGCGGTGATTAGCTATTAGTCATACCGTATCACACACACAGGCACACTAGGTGCGATGGGCCGTAACGGTGCCGCTCTCACCGGGGTAGAGGTTAGGACCTCCCAGACGTTCCCTCCATTCCGTGTTTGCCCCCAGCGAGCGCAACGCCATAATTTGCTTCCAGCAGGGAAGAAAATGGAGTTGTTGCGAAAGTATCTTTCTTCGGCTAATGGTACGGTACACGGGCGTTACAAAATTTGGTATCTAGTTGAGAGAAACCGAAAAAGGGGTGTCTCCGCGGTGACTCGTGCCCGATTGTGATACCCATACACGGCGGCGAAACATCCTCACCGGCACCGATGGGGAGGTCACTCTCGAAAGTACAAGCTTGCTAAATGGTAAGTACGGTGCCGTGAGCATTACGTTTTCTCCTCACGATCCTACCAAGTGCAAGAGATGGTGCGGGATCTTCAAAGACTGGTCGCAACCTTCGGCCGGCGGCGGGAATGATAGACCGGCGAGGATCTCCGTGATCCCAGCCAGTTTCTCTCCTATTATCGCGTACCGAGAAAGTTCATCGATATTCCAAGAGTCTGGATACGAGAGACCTTTGGCGTGTATCGAATTTCGATTTCAAATTATGGTTTATCCGATACGTTGCGGAGAGCGGAGAAGATGAACCAGCCCAGTTGTCCAGCATTTTATATTTATAACTGCGCAGCAGCGGATATTGGCGGATATAACGTGAACGCAACGATGATGTGTAATAGGCCATTTTTTGTCAGCTCAACGAGTTACATTACAATCAAACATGTTGCCAATTTCATTATCATCGCGTATGCACGTACCGTTCCGTGTGGACAGACCGTATGTCCACGTGTCCCAAACGAGCAATTGGAACGTAACGATAACAGTGTGCCGCAGTTTTCGAAATGCAATAAACTGGCATGAGTCGATTTTTTTTGTATCGTTCCTTTACAAGGACCCTTTCGCGAGAATGCAACGCAAAAATATTTACAAACAATGCAAATTTACAGAATCCAACTGGACATGGGAAATGGACCGTCCCAAAAAATGTGGAAATGTAAATCGAACGAGAGTTTAAATTTACTGGTGCGTTCCACGAACTGGACGGCAGCTGGCAGCAAAGTGAAATTGTATCCTTCCCGGATGAGGTTCCTCGGTAAAGGCAAGGGTCAGATTTGGCGAAAATCGTAACCCTTTTACTGCACGACCCACTTGATGTGTTTGTCGACTCTCTCTCTCTCTAGCTCTCAACCTAATAACAGATTCTAGGAGTTTGATTGTCAGATGAAAGATCCCCAATTACGCGTGAAGAGAACTTTAACATCTTAATGGACGTAATGCGTACGTACGCATCATTAGTGCACCTTTATGGGTTTTACGATTTTCTTAATGCGCTTAAACGATTTGATTGTGCGGGGTTTTCTTTTCAACTGTTTGGGATTTGAGACGACGGTGATAAGGAGGATATAAAGCCCACACCGAATTAGGGAAGGAAATGAAAATAAAGAGGAAATGAAATGGATGATTGTAATGGGAGAAAAGCAATTGAAGGAAATCAGATTACTAATAGACAGACACACTACGAGAGAAGAAATGAAAACGAGTTACTTAAAGGATACAGAGAGGAGGAAAAAACCGTAACACTAAACACCCTCGCAAAACACAACGAAACCAACTACGGGCGACAGGGAAGGGAAAGAAAAGGCAAATCATCCTCACGCAAACGGAAAACATACCTAACCCGAAGTGGGCCTTGATGCCGCCCAAGTTCCGCACCCGAAACAGGCCGGACTTTTTGAAGGCACAGTTCAGGATGAGACCGAAATCGGAATCAAAAACACAGGTACTCTCTAACTGTTCGATTGTGCCTAGAAGGGATGAGAAGAAAAAAAAGAAGAAAAGAAAAGATAGAAAGCGGAAGGAAATGGGAAACGGAAAAATGGAGCAACACAAAAAACAGGAAATAACAGGAAAACAGAAGAAAGAAAGAGAGTGAGACAGCGAAGGAACAGAGAGCGAGAGCAATGAAATGGTTAATTTTGTTCGTTTGTTGATGTAGCTTTTTTTCCTGCTCGTCTTTTGTATTGCTCCGAAGGAAAACAGAAAATTGAAGGATCAAAATGAATCGAAATTTTGCCAACCTTTCCCTCGGGCTGGACCACCAGGGACGGGTTTGAATGTGATTGCCGAAAGGGGCTGAAAAATTCGGGAAAGCTCTTCGACACTCTCCACCGGAAACGGAGGGCTGGGAGAATAACGGGATCGAACTCTAAAACTGGAATCTAATAGCTGCCGGGGTTTTCACCGGGATTTGGTTGCTGCTATATGAAACTTTTTTTTTGTATCCTGTGGGATGGTCAATCACAATCTCAAACTCGTTACACCACATATATGTGTTTGCGTGTGGCTATGTGTGTGTGTGTGTTTTCCCTTCCAAATTGTCCTCATCCAGTGCCGTGTGCAATTATGTGCTACATTTGTAGTTGTGTGTGTGCATCACTCGTGTTGGTTAGCCACAAACAGTTGAGAAGCCTTCTTCCGGTGCCTGCGTGTGTTTGTGCCCATGTTGGAAATTCTCTGTAGGGAACCATGTGTGCTTGTGGTGTATGTTATGTGCTGTAAGGTTACAAGTGTTCCACTTGAATGGCCCAAACCCCCTCCGATGGCTAGGACGTAGCAAGCAAGACCCTAAAACTTGACGGGGGAAATGCGTACACCCGTGTTAAAAGGCCGACCTCTATCGTAAATCCACACGCAAATAAACACACACACTTACAGTAACAGACATGTAATAACCTATGCAACTAAACCGACCACCATGCACTTTTATGCAGCATCTCGACTGGAATTAAAACTTTGTTCGATGATGATGCTCCGTGTGCTTTTCTTTCCCGTGTATGTTTCATCCGTCGCTCGAGCGTATGGAGGATACAGATAATATTTAATGCATATGACCCAGGATATGAATCTCGTGCCAGGAACGAATCTATTTGCTGTTGTACTACTGCTACCACTGCTGCTGTTGCTGCTGTTTGATATGCAACCATTATTGCATTTCTGCGAACGGAGCCAGGTACGGCAGCGAAACATGTGCACACTTCAAACGGGACATAGACTTGACTATTGAATATGAGTGTAATCACCTGGAAGGTGTCGGTGGGCGATATTAAATTATATCGATTCAATACACGATAGCATCAGTGGGATCTGGCACGTTCGTCCATTAGGTTGAATTAAATTTTATCAATAGGGTGAGCCCCAGACAGTCGGGAGCGTGAGATCAAAGCAGATTGTATGAGGAGGGGTTCGTTTATTGATCCAGTGCCATATCTGAAGTCTACTCTGTTCAGTGCGGTGACACGTGTGATTCAGACTTTTAATATCCAATCCAATAACTGGTATACAAAGTTCAACTTTTAAGCTTTTCAAACACTTCAACTTTTCAACTATTTAGTTATCTTATTTATCTGATCCTAGCTTCCAAATATGCGTTATCAAAATCCTCCAACGTCGAAATCTTCCCCGAACCGATACGACAGCTACTTTATATCGGTTTGCGATTAAAATGTCTTCCTTTCGTTTTCGAATTAATCTCCCGTGTTCCTGGAAGCATACCAACATGTAATTTAATATGTTAATCCTTGCGCAAACACCTCGTAGAATGCCGGGCGCTGCAGAACTCTGCCCCGACCCCAGGAACGGGAGCTTAACGATTTTGGCAGAATTATTCTCCGAAAGCCACGACAACGACAACCAGACGTAGGCCGGATTGTTTGGACAGGAAATTGAACAAACGGCGGCAAAAGCATCCCCTTAGGGAGATGAGGTATAAAACACCGGCTCGATATCGAACACGGTCCTACTGAATTGAGTGTAGAGCGCCTTTTTGAAGAAAAGTTGACTTCAGCAAGGAGAAAAACTAGCGATGGCGATAAAGCACCCCGAGAACAGACAAAATCCACTAACCGGTTGATTGCAGCGGACTAATGCGGATTAATGTCGCCGTGTTGACCTATTTGATGCAGCTCTGACGGGGGAGTATGTGCCAGATCCCAGCTAGTTACGGAGCAGTCGGTATTGTTTTCTTATCATTTCGGACATTGCGCATTGCCGTCAGGTCCGGATGTTCATCAGAAATCAATCAAATCCCACCGGCGTTGGCGAAGTCCGTGTGGCGTGTGGCTGTAGCTTTCTTTGTAGCTTCCTGGGAACTTTTACTGCGGTTCGTTTGTTAAAATAATACATCTCCAGGTGCGTATCTTCTTCATCACCACGTGATGTGGGAATGTACGCAGGTACACGTTCAAAAAAAAAACGGACACGTGTGTTCCTTCACTGCCACGGTCCCAATTACGTGCGATGGATAATTGTTTGTCGACCGACATCCGGTGTGATTTTATCGGAAGAAGTTTTTCCATCTCCACGTGGTCAGTGGCCACCTCGGAGCAGAAAGTGTCTCCACCTCGGAGCACCGGTCCACCGGCAGACGCAAACATTCGTCACGGAGCAAATTGGTTTGGCGTGTTCATTTGGCGAACGAGGACAACTTATGCCAACACCAAACAGAGAGAGAGAGAAATAACAAAAAAAAAATGCCAAAAGAAAAGAAAACCTTCCCAGCCGTTGGTAACGATTCCAAATCTCCCCCGGAGCGACTGCTGACTCCTCATCAAACAACGCCACAAAACGCTCATTGTCACGAAACGTGCGACAGCCTCCACTGTGTCCGCTCCGATGATTTGCGGCGATGGTGACGCATGTGAGCGGAATCGGTAATGATGTGGTAGTATTTCTTTTTTGCTGCTTTTCCCTCATGGATGATTCCTCTTCTCCCTAGGGTGGACATGATTTCGGAGTGGAGTTTGTTGGATCTGGTCGGAGGAAAACGAGCCGTTTCCACGGAGGCGTTGGGTGGGCGTCTAAATGTTTATGAATTTTAATTTTTGTCATATTGAGGTTTTGTTTGAAGTTCAGATAGCTTTTGCTAAAGCTATCGATCAAATGGAAATTGTGTTTTAAATCATGCGTTGAACTAGCAATTGTAAAGCGCTAATAAAGTTTTGCAGAGATGCACATTGTATATGTTTCGGGCGCAAGTTTGCCTAAGCAGCCTAAATGTATGCAATGTACACGGATACATTGTCTTAGAGCATTAATTGACCTATTATACTGAAACTATTATACTGAGATACTGAAACTAACAGAGCTAAAGCTGGTTCAAGTTTCTATTATTGCAGTACAGTTTTGTATTACTTTATAACCACTTTATCTTCACGTATACTCAATCCGTCCATGGTACCGCCGTCTTTAAACCTAAAATATGTTCTCTTCATTCTTCTGTATTGGCAGAAGCTCACATGAAGGTTTCCACATGCAATATCTGGTTTTCCTGACCTAAGCTGGATCATTAGTCCTGCTAACGAGAGGGCGATTCTTTTGAAATTTTAATCTAAAACCTTAGCTCGTAAAACTTTGAAAAATCAGAGAAAAAATTGAAAAATCAAACTTACATGTTCACCTTACAGCGATGTCAAAAGCTATCATCGACAAATGCATCAAGTTACCGATATCTTGATATCTCAAGTTATATTCCACCCTCTACAACGAGAAGAATTTCGCCAGAATCTCACTAAAAAGCTTTCCACTTCGAATAAAATCGTGATTGTGGTGGTCAGGCGGGAAAAAACACAGAATCTCGCAACCGATGCCGGATGTGATTTAATTCAATCGCATCCCCTCCACTCGGTGGTGGAAAATTTCAATCACATCATGCTCTCGGTATTATCATCGCTTTAAACAGGCTCATCTCGATGCAGCGATGTTCTGGCCCACCGAATCCGAATCGATTCAACGATTGGATTGGGAGTTCTTTCGATGCTCCCCTGCCAGAACGACCGCAAGGAATGCAGCCACACGGAGAAACGCGGGCAAATTTAATTAAGACCAGCGGTGAAGATTTGACTGGATCTAATAACCATTTTGGGGGCCGGTTTCTGGTACTGGCCCCGGGAAGGTGCCAGGCCATGCTGAGCGCTTATTTCCGTCCCATTTGGTGTGGACGGTTTTCGGTTTTCGGTGTTCGGTTGTTGGGCGCCACCGAACCAATTTGCCCGGAGATTGGGAAGCACGGCAATCGTCATTTCCATGGCAATTTTCGGGCGAAGTTTGCCACTCCCGCTGTACGGAAGCTCGATAGGGGAGTGAAAATGTGTCTGCCACCTTGCGAAGCTAATCTCCGGAAGAAATTGGAGTGAGTGGATAGATTGACAAAACTGTGCTTAAAGCTTTCGTCTGCCTGTCGCCGGACACCTTCCCGGCAGCGGAACAAACACTTTGCGCCAGCTGCGCGACGGAACGCAAATCACGATCCCGGGCGGGTGTCATTATACTCTAATCACAACCTATTTTAATTATCCAAAAACCGACTATCGGTAGTAAAGCCGGAAAGTTATCCACGCGGCGTGACGCGCGCAATTTGGCACCGCGAGGTAATTTGTGGTTGCAGGGAGTGAGGGTTTTTCCACGGAAAACTCTTCATCCACCGGCACATCCCTCCCAAACACGCGCAACGATTCTGTAAATCTTCGAACTGGAAGGGCCAACGGTGTTTCCCTTTATTTGTTTTACCCGCCCCATCAGCCCGCCAACCACTCAAGGCGACTTAGGCGAGTTTCGCAAAAAGTTCGCTAAATGATTTTCGGCACGCCCAATCAACTGTTTTTCTCCGCAGGCTCCCGGCCCCCGGTCCTTCCGGAGCCGGGCGCTCTCGTTAGCTTGGCCCGTGTGGACGCGCTGTGTGGAAATTTTCACCTCACGCACACGCCAACTCCCCCGGTCGCCCTTGTCGGTAAGCGATTGGAAACGAAATGTTGTTAATACTGTTTTCCGCTGTTTTTCGCATCCCGTGGTGTGTGTTGTTTCCGCTGCTCCAAAGCATCGTAATGTTCTCCCGCTTGCGATTGGGATGCCTGTAAGCGAAAGGAAGCCTGGCCCGGCGCGTGGCGGAGCTGAGTGGTTCGGTTTCGATTGTTAGCAGCGTGGCAAAGTAAACTCACTCCCCACGTAACCATTACGGGGCCGAGGAGTTGGCTCGAGTGGTATTTTCGACGTTTAAGTAAGTAATCCACGCCACATTCCTGCGCGGCACGGTGGCGAAGCAAACAATCTTCAAATTACAAGAAAAAGCTCAACAACAGTTCTAGCTGGCTGTTGGGCGTAGAAAACACCGAAACACTGCAGAGCAGTTTACCCGTGAAAAGGACACCGTGTCGCAGAACAAAAACAAATAAAAAATATACGCAAGGCACAAAAAACTTCCATTCCAAGCTCAATAATTGATGGGCCAGTTACAGCAGCGCAACGCCGCGCACTGCACCGAAGACCGAGGGTATCCCTTTCACCGAGCGCTTTTGTGTTCCGATGCGTTGCGCTACCCAATCGACTCGAGAGATGCATCACGAATGCACCAGGGCCAATTTAGCGTCGCTGGAACGAGTTTTCTTGAGCGTACTGGCGTCTGTTCGCCTCCAAAAGTCGTTGAAGCCGTCGTAAAAAAAACGGGCAAATAAAGCTAAAACAACTGCTCTCGGCTGCGTTCTGTAGCCTTGCAAGCGAGCGAGCGAAAAGTGGCGAGCTTCGTTCGTGTGTCCCAGCAGCGTTTGGCCAAGAATGGAACAAAACGATCGAACGGCAAACTTTTTCGTAGGAAGGTGCAACCCACTGGCGTTGCCTTCCATTACTACCGAAACGGCCGAAATCGCATCCCGGGCAGCAAACTGCCACGCGAAACCTTACAAAGTTACCCCAGTCGTCGGGCCATTGTCGAACGTTCCGGCCTTCCGTTGCCTCCCACCGGCGAAAGGCGGCAGTTTGCGAAAGCGGGTTGCAGTGCAGTTCCGCTGCACCGAAATACTGAAATCGCATCCCTTTCCTGGTGGAACACTTGGCACGGAGAAGCGCCAAACAAAAGCCACGCCACACGGAAGCGAGCTCAACTGCCCGATAGACGGGACCGTCCACAGGATGCGATGGGCCAGGAGGTTTGGGTGAGCTGCATTATTTAAAGTTTTAATTATACGTAATTATTTTCCTACTGCACGGGAACGGCGGCGGTAGGGTGAAGATTTGAGGCCTCCCTCGCCATGATTGATCAAACGTCATCGAAGTGCTAACGTAAAACTCCGTTCCCTGAAAGCTTTTCGCCCGCTTGGGAAAAAGGCTCGAATGCGCCTAGCGCACCGTCAAGAAGCGGACCCTTTTCAAAACCATCCGAAGGTACCATCGACTCCCTCTCCACTCGGAACGGTCACTCCTTCCGCCCGTTGTGAAAGACGTTCCATTCAACGAACAACTAAAGCGTCTCAACATGAGGATACCGATACACTTCAGGATCGGGCTCAAAAACTGCCAATCATATTTTCTTTCCGGATCCTCCACACCCGCGTGCCAAGTGGCGGGTGCCGATTAGCGCAACCACCTCTCCAGCCGGAACAATACGGTCCACCGATCGGACGTTGCCGTGCGTCACTTTCACTTGCCGCTGTTCGCCGCTTCCGGTAGGGCTTATTAACTGGAGCAACGCTTCCATCCATCATCCATCCAGTGCGCTATCAAATCAGTGCACGCATTACAGAAAAAACGGGAACGGGCCATCGGTTTTCCCTCGCGCGGATGGAAAGCGACAGGAACATGTTTCCCGGCGTGCGTATCAATGAAGAAAAGCTATTTTTCAACACCAGTTTTCCACCGCGTACTCCAAAGGCAGCGTACAAGACGAGCGTCGCCACAGCATAATGACGCTGCTTGCATCTCATATTTCTCGCTGAGGCGCAATCATTTATAACACTTTTTTTTGCCCGACACAAAGCGAAAGTAAACAGCAACAAAAAAAAACAATCTCATCCTGCCAGAGTCAGCATCATCCGTCAGTGGATAAATCGAAGTAATTGGATCAACACCACGCCCACCAGGGAAGGCAAGTGCAGCGTCAGCACCGGCAGCACCGCCAATAACGCTAAAGATAGCTTTCAATCTTGATCGTCCGGCATTCGACCGAACTGGTAGTTTATTAACGCGATTTGTTTGTCTTGCTTTTTTTTGTTTCGCCTCCCTGCTGTTGCTTCGCCGTTTGTTCTCCTTTAACCTGCTGCTCACTTCTTCCGCGTGTGCGTGCGAATGAGGGGGTGGTGCAATCGCAATTTGCAACAATTTTCTTGGCCCACGCGTTTCGCCGCCTTCGGAAAGGGAATGGGCACGGCCGCGGCCGGCGAAAGAAAGCAAAAGCCGTCCATCCATCACGGTCATCGAAAATTATTGAGTGACTCTCGTGAAGGCCACGCTCCCTCTCCCGGTGGCTCCGTCACTCCGTCGGAATTTCGTCTAGGGAAGAAAGGAAGGGTTCCTGGGCGATCTCCGAACGCCACGGAGTGTCAAAGGGCGAATGCCGGAGTGCTTGTTTCCCTGTCAGGGTGAAGGTTTATCGTTGGGTTGGTTGGGTGAGCAATACCAGAGGTAAAAATGAAGTTCTTGCACAGTATCGTTATCCTTCTGATCATATCGATGTGGCATTTCAAGGCTAATTCGAGTTCGGATGTCATTATTCATCCCGTTGCACTCGGCAGGGTTTTTAGTACAAGATTTAGTACAACTTGCGAATATGGCACTAAATATATGAAAGATGACATAACCTTAAAGCTTGACAATATGGATCATTTTTCAAAACACCTTGAGCATTTAATTCATACCTTCACCAACCGTGTTTTTATCATTTTTCAACAATTTCTTTGATTCCCTCTTCATTGCACGCTGAACCTTGACACCTTCTCTTTCAGTGCCATCCTTGATCCTTTCTCCCATTAACACTAAATGGTCGCCCCTGATCGGCCCCGGAAACCGTCCGCAAGCGTCAGTGATTATCCCCTCAGGACATGGCCACCGTCTGGCCACCAGAAAAGGACCCAAAAGGGGGCCGTCGGTCGATTGCGATTCGCAGTAAATCGGCTTGCTCACGGTCAGCCGGGAGGTGCCAGCCGGTCCGTACTGCTGACCTCCGAACGCGAATGCAGCGCTGTGGCGGTTTCACTTTTACTGCTTTCATTGCGCGACGTCCGCGATATCCGTCCGATTTTCCTTTCATTTTCGTTGTTTTTGTTTCGTTGCTGCGCGTTTCCGATGCACTTTGACTGTGCGGTGCGTGACTGCGCCGATTGCATCGGTTGCATTGTTGAGCGAGGTTTCTGGTGCGGGAGAGTGCAATTCACGGTAGCATTGACGCATTGTCACTAGAGCTCGACGTCGTTTCCAACGGACGCTTGAATGGAGGTGCAAGTTCGACACGGCAGAATGACGACTCGATGACGAACGCCGTGAATAGAGCGCCGCAATGTGCGAGCTTGCTCTTTGACATCCCGTGCGTTTGGAGCGCAACTACACCCCGGCAAGTAAATCTTAAATTACATGCTAGGCGGGGCGCAGTGGTGGTTGGCAAACCATTCCATTACCGACTTCAGGGCCTCATCTCATACGCTTCAAGCGCAATCGGTTCGGGCTGGACCGAAACCATAACGAAGGCTCGGTGTCTCGGTGTCACAGAAATTACCCAATTTCTTCCCGCCCATGTGCGGCCTGCAGTCTCTCATCGCTATGGGTGTCGGTGTGTCTGTGTGTGTGTTTGTAATTGAGTAATTTCTCAACCATGCCCGCAGTGACCCAGCTGCCACCCTCCCCGGGGTTGGACCCCGACCGCAAAATGAGGCCTTTTGCAGGGAGGACGCTGTGAGGACGCCTGCTGAGCATCCCCTCCTCGCTAGGGTCATTTCAAACGAAAGGAAGGCCTTTAAACCCCCGGCAAACAGGGGTTCCAAAGGACGCTGGTCATAACTCTTTTTTACGCCTCATCAGGACACTACGCACGATTTGCACGCGAGACCGGTCGGCAATCGTAATGGCAGCGGCGTTACGGCACGGGGTGTTTCTTTTATTGGTCGCTCTCGCTCTCTCTCTCTCTCTCTCTCCCCCAGCTGGAAAGCTCGTAAAATCTGGTTCCTGCACCGACGCCGTGCCGGGATCTTGCCGCAACTCAACCCCGGTGCCCCGGTTGTAATTAATCAAATTAGCGTGATGGTTCGGGTCGGGAAAAAGGTGGTTTTGTGGCTGTAACGCAGCGGAAATGTCAACCCAAAACTTAACCCGAGCGCCAAGTGCGAACGAAACTCCCGGACCTGAAAGACCTGAAGCCGTGCCCGGGGTTTGCGAAAGTCATTAGACGAGAAATTTTGGGACAGTTTTTAAATGCCTCGGAAATATTCCCCTTCCCCAGTGCTGGCAGTGTGTGACAGTAATTAAAAAATTCTCCTACTCTTCCCACTAGATGACATTTGAAATCCGTTCCCGATCCCTAACCTCACCGGCGACTCGAACCCCGCAGGAAGAAGTTAGTTTAGGCAGCGTAATGAGATAAACCCATAAACCGAACGGCTCGAACCGGGCGGCGCGGCGTCAAGCTAAGATGTAGAGATCGGCACACTCACACACACGCCCGCAGGCTTTTGCCCTGGAAATGTTACCTTATGTCATACGAACGCCGGAGTGGTCGGGCCCGGGGTGAGAGTTAATTACGCGTCCCGTCCAAAACATGCTACGCACGCCACATGTGTCACCGGACGGATTTGAGCGATGCTGCAAGCGAAGATATAGCGCCCGCGATATGAGTTTATACGATCCTGCTAAATCATGTTTAATCAGCTGCAAACGAAATGGGCGAATGTTTAGCAGCGCAGATAATGAAGTTTTGGTACTTTGAGCCATTAAACGGCGTTTGCAGGCGTTAAGATGTCGTGTGGCCATGTGTTTGCTTGTTTATTGGCTGTCAGATTGTGCGGAGTCGCACGCTGTTTTGTAACCGATGAATGGCCCAGACGACGGTCACCGGTTTAAAAGATGTTTTATCGTCGGATCTTCGCTTTCGCGTTTGTTTGTGTCACACGTTGCCTCGAATGATGCAATTATTGAATCGTAAAACTTTGAACTGAGCACCAATGAGCGGTATCTACAATCGCTTTTATTGGAATCGGTTTAGCTCTTTGCAATCGAATCATTAGAGTGACGTTTGGAAGCTGTCGTTTTCGACATCATTTTTTGGAGAATCTTCAGCAACTAGAAACATTACAAATTACATTTCTACCAAGAAGCAAATGATGCTTGATAAAGTTATAAGTGACATTGAATCGCTTACTGGCCCATATCTGTTCCTAAAGTTGTGCCAATAACTCATCTCTCACTGGTTCATCGGCCCTTAGCGCATACAGTCCAACACACATTTACCAAAAGCCCAACCATGGTGGAGCATGAAGCTTGAACGCAACTTCATTAAAATGCCTACCATAGTGATGTATGTAGTTCATTCCGACCAGCAGCAACAAAAAAAAACGCTAACGATCCTACAAAGACCTACAACATCGGCGGCTAACAGTAGCGCCAACGGTCATCATAATTGCAATGTTATCAAAAGTGGATTCGGCGGGAGAGCGGCAGCTGGTGGGAGCGAAACGGTGCGCAGGAAGCCATGTCCGATTTGAATACACGCCACCGTTCGCATACTGAGCCCGTGGAAGTGGTAGACACACTCGTGTAGAGCCGGCAGAGGAGTCTGCATACCGTTAGCTTGTGGTCTAGTTCGGTTCCTGCCCGAGAACCGACGAATACATACGTAGCGTAACGGTAAACTTCTGCTCCTGTACCCGTCACCGGGCCACCAAAGATTCTTCAAGCCAGGTCGAGTCAGGTGCGGAAAGGAAGGATTATCTAATTAATCAGATTTATCACCTGTCACTCTGCGATCTATCATCTGCCGCATCCCTGGAGATGCTAAAATGACAACTGCTCCCAGTGGAAAAAAAAACATTTACCTTCATGAAAGCAACACGCCACGCTCATCCTTTCACCCAGACAAAAGCGACTCATACGGCTATCCATTATACCGCTCGGTGATTTGTTATTAGATGGGCCTTACTTTTTGTGCGTTTTTTTTTTCGTTATGACCATCAAAGTATGATGCCGTGCGGTAGTTGATAGTGAGCAATTAGTTACCCCATTGAAGCCACTGGTACGCGTGACAACGTGTCAGTCGCACGTGGTACCTGCTGGTGTTTTGTTTGTGTTTGATTACAAAAACTGATTGCCTCCACGTCATCCATCGGCCGACTCCCCGGCCGCCTAATCCTACGTGATCCTTTTTGCGGTGGGGATTCCGAGTACAGCTGTTTTTGTTGTTGTTGTAGCGCCTCAGACTCGTAGCGCGCGAAAGGCAACATGATGGCGTTCGATTGCGTTGGCTTTTTTTCGTGTGATTGATCGCTTTCTATCTCGCCGCTGGTCCTGCTGCGACGGTCGGATGCTTAATGGAGCACCTGTCAGGTTTGCGTGTGCGGCCGGCGTCTGGCGAAGACCGCCGGCGCGGCTAGAAAGGTACATGTCCAGCGGATGAATTATTTGTCCATTGTGCGACCTCGGCCCGATGGAGGTTGTAATGAAGGTGGGATTTGTGTTTTTTTTTTTGCGCGAGTGCGCGTGCTGCCACCATACCCAAATAGCAAACAATTTCGCTTGACAAACGATGAGCAATTGTATCGTCCAAACATGGGACGGTGCGAGATTCGAACGATTGGCCACCGTCTGCTCCCCTACGGAAGCATTCGTTGATGACCCATCCCAGCCATACCCGATCGCAATATGAAAGCTCGATCAATTATCCTCCCCACATTCGCCCGCTCAACTCCCGGGGCGGGACGTTCACTTTCGGTGTTTACATTCACCAGGTCAGGTTCCTCCTGACCAAGTTGCTTGCCCCACAAAAATGGGGTTAAACTGCGTCCGAAATTTTGCGGGAAATATCTCCCGGCGCCTGTGGCGCGTATCGCAGATCGCCAAACGAATGTTACCGCCGTGATAACAAGCTGTTTCCGAGTACTCTACAGGTGCGTACAACACATCACGCATCAAAATCGCCGCAATTAGATCTACTGCACGCAAGCACACGCACTCGGCACAACACACACTTCAAGGATAGGGTGAAGAACAAGAAATGAGTTATGCATTTAATTACACTGCGGACGAGATATCGACCCGTTCCACACCCAGCCACCGCGCTCGACCTGGCGGAGATGAGAACGGCACTCGGCTTGTTAAGATAATTGTGGACTTTGGAGCACGGACACACGGGGCGCTGGAACCAGTTTGTAGCAGGTTGCTCGATAGCCACCGCAGCAGCACTGTTAATCATCCGCTTTTGAAAAATCTCACCTCCTCGCACCTAATCGCTCGCAATGGCCATCCATCTAGCGCTTCGTACGGCTAATACGTCTTTTGAATAGGATCATAAATTGGAAATTTCAAGCAAACGTTATGGATATTCGATTTGCTGATTGCACTGCGAGTGATTACACGTACTGTTTCGTAATGGGCGGATAATTTTGCCGAGCATGGAGTAAATGGAGACCGCGTTGGAGTACAGGAAAATTGGATGTACCGATGCAGACATACTGCCGGTAGGCATTTGTACATCCATCGGTGCCTGCACGTGCCGAGTTCATCTCGCACTGCACGCGGGCACCACAGCCATGGATTACTCAAGACGATTTTGCGCAACCGAATGGTCTCCAGATTACAACTAGATCCCCTTGCGGGAAGCTACCGTCTAAGAAGCTTGCCAGTGCGGACATATCCTCTCCAAGGTGAAAGCGACGATGTGACGTGTTTAAGTTCGATTAGCTACCACATCATCTTCTAGGACCAGTCCCGGCGACACCGATACAGCGTTAGTGAAGTGCAATGCATTGAGGACGCTTCTTCATTTCTCCAACCCGGGTGCAACCGCGGATGACGCGAAAGCCCGCCGGGACGGGACCGGCGGGAACATTGAAAGCCGTTTAAACAAACCGGCCCGTCGGTTTAACGACTTTCACATTTTACGTTTCACCCAGGCAGCGGCAGCATCCGGCATTGGATCTGAGCTTCGTGGTCGTTCGGTACGCCCTCTCACGACTGTAATGCTGTAATGTTGACTCTAGCGCTGTGATGACGAATACTGCAAACGTAAGGGGAAGGCGTTCCAGCTAATCTCGGTGCGTGTGGCGGTAGCAATGTCACACTGCCCTCCCGCACGACAGTCGAAGGCTTTGCCGTGATCTATTGTGTTTGGTCTGCCGGCCCTTGCCGTCACCGCCAGCAACATCAAGGCTTTCCAGTTCGCTCAATACGGCGCTCCAATTAAAATCCTATTAAGATAGCATCGGTTTCGAACGAGAGAAATTCATTCGGCATGCGTACGCGCAATGATTCACGGCTGCATCGCCAGCCGCAGTTCAGCATTCCGTGGCCCGGTTCCTACAATAGGAGCCCGCTCTTTCCATCACGTCCGTCAAGTTCAAACCGATCCGGCCACCAGCCACAGTCGGCCTAGCTCTCGGTCTCGGTCATGGATGAGTTCGAGCACGATTGGTGGGATGACTCAGCAGCGCCTCCGGACATATCGGAGCATCCAGCAGCCTGAACTCTGAAGAACGCTCCACCGACTGGTGTCGAATGGGATGGATGAAATGTGTTTATCCAAAATCAATTTTTGATGCCTCCAGCTACCAGTGATCGAATTACTACCGTTTGTGGAATGTTTTTATTTTTGTCGGTTTGTTTTGTTTTCGAACGCTGTCTTCTTGCCCACTTCTTGTGCGGACGTCCTTACACCGCTGTCCCTGACATCGGCAATCGAACGCTCGCCGATACGCTCGAACGCCGCCGACTATGATAGGCTTTGTGAAAATTATACACCACGCATCATCAGCCCGTTCGGATCGGCTCGTTTGTTTTCCAATCTCGTGCGGATCTAACGCACGGCCCAAAACTGGAGCAACCGACCGACTCCAATTAGATACAGTTACCAAAATCTACAAACCGTTTTACGAATCAGAATCGGCGGTATTATTCGTTTTTTGTTTTGCTCCCGGGTGATTATCCTCTACACAAGCGCTCGGAATGCGGACAACGTTGGGACAAGCCTCTATCTCGCCGCCTAATTATGAGCACTTTTTAGAGTATCATGTCAGTAACAACTCATGTCTAGTATCATCATCATCATCGTCACGAACCGTGGCACATATCTTCGCGCGAGTCCAGCCCGGCAAGTAGAACAGGTGGCGATTGGATCTGCCAACAAAAAAGTGAATGTTGTTTTCTCCACCACGCTGCCAAGTGCCGGCCAATGAGGAATTGTGCAACCTGGGCGCAGGAGAGGCAACAAGATGACAAGCGCGATTATAACAACAACAACAACAAAAACCGTCGATTTACAATGAGAAACTTGTTTTCTCATCGGGGTCGGGAGCGTGAACAAATCCGCCCTAAACTGCAACCGGAGGGAAAATGAAAGGGAAATGAGTGCACTTACCTTTCCCTCCAGAATGGCTGCATCGTTCGTTTGTTTCCTAGTTTGTTTATTATCTTTTTCCACAATTAACCCAATGGGCTCCGATCTCCGATGTACCTGCCGGACCGGTCAATGCTCGATCGGCCGGTAGTCGAGTGCAGTGAAAGGTACGGGTGCGGTACAGTCATGCACACTTCAAATCTGGGCCATCACTTTCATTGACGCGATCATGATCATGCCTCGAGTGACTTTCCATTCCGTCCGGGGCCGGAAGAGCCGAGCCCGCTCAGGGAGCGGGTGCAACCGCGGATGACGCGAAAGCCCGCCGGGACGGGACCGGCGGGAGCATTGAGAGCCGTTTAAACAAACCGGCCCGTCGGTTTAACGACTTTCACATTTTACGTTTCACCCAGGCAGCGGCAGCATCCGGCATTGGATCTGAGCTTCGTGGTCGTTCGGTACGCCCGCTCACGACTGTAATGCTGTAATGTTGACTCTGGCGCTGTGATGACGAATACTGCAAACGTAAGGGGAAGGCGTTCCAGCTAATCTCGGTGCGTGTGGCGGTAGCAATGTCACACTGCCCTCCCGCACGACAGTCGAAGGCTTTGCCGTGATCTATTGTGTTTGGTCTGCCGGCCCTTGCCGTCACCGCCAGCAACATCAAGGCTTTCCAGTTCGCTCAATACGGCGCTCCAATTAAAATCCTATTAAGATAGCATCGGTTTCGAACGAGAGAAATTCATTCGGCATGCGTTACTAACGACCCTTCTGGAAAGAATGAAGTACTACACGTGTTTGCCAAGATCCTACTTGCAAAAACGGAAATAACCCAAAACTTACTATGACTTCCCGGTTGCAGTAAAAAGACTCAATATCTTGGGAGTCTTTATTGGGGAGTTTTAATACAAAATCCCAAGTAATACTAAATCCCAATGGAGATACTATAGTTCTGTACTCATTCCAAAACCTTACCCAAGGATGTGAAGTACAACTAGTTTTTGTAGGATTGAATACAATCCGCAATTAATGTAAACAGCTTGTTCAGCAGCATTATTCTCCGTCAGAAGTGAAAGCAATTAAATATCGTAACCATACCCTCTGCTCTGCATCGATCAATATTTAGTACCGATAAATAAACGAGAAGCCAACAGCTTATAAACCAGTGCATTATTCACACACATGTCCCGCCCCATGTCTGATGTGCTGATCTGAGTCTGGGTTTTTGTTCTGAAGCTTCGGCTTATGCCAAACCACACCGAACCACACTGAAACCTATAAATCTTCGGATCGATTCTGGCCAACAAAACCAACCAACTACCGTGGTGTCCGCAAACAAACACATAAAACTTTGCCCCGGAAGCTTTGCGGAGCGCTGCAACCAACCGAAGGATCCAATCCACCCCGGCTTGAAGATGCCCTACCGCCGCCGTTCCCGTGCAGTAGGAAAATAATTACGTATAATTAAAACTTTAAATAATGCAGCTCACCCAAACCTCCCAGACTTAACGAGTAAATCTATACGGGTAGATAAGAGATTCAAACTCAAAACCTCAATAGAATCACGAATCACTCTGTGTCCATATGAGTCTCTTGAAGTTCATTACTCTTCAGAGGTTCTTTGATTTTAATGGACTGTTCGTTAAAGACTCATACTAACGACCCTTCTGGAAAGAATGAAGTACTACACGTGTTTGCCAAGATCCTACTATGTCTTGCAAAATCGGAAATAACCCAAAACATACTGTGACTTCCCGGTTGCAGTAAAAAGACTCAATATCTTCTGAGTCTTTATTGCTGAGATTTTAATACTAAATCCTATGGGAGATACTATAGTTCTGTACTCATTCCAATACCTTACCCAAGGATGTGAAGTACAACTAGTTTTTGTAGGATTGAATACAATCCGCAATTAATGTAAACAGCTTGTTCAGCAGCATTATTCTCCGTCAGAAGTGAAAGCAATTAAATATCGTAACCATACCCTCTGCTCTGCATCGATCAATATTTAGTACCGATAAATAAACGAGAAGCCAACAGCTTATAAACCAGTGCATTATTCACACACATGTCCCGCCCCATGTCTGATGTGCTGATCTGAGTCTGGGTTTTTGTTCTGAAGCTTCGGCTTATGCCAAACCACACCGAACCACACTGAAACCTATAAATCTTCGGATCGATTCTGGCCAACAAAACCAACCAACTACCGTGGTGTCCGCAAACAAACACATAAAACTTTGCCCCGGAAGCTTTGCGGAGCGCTGCAACCAACCGAAGGATCCAATCCACCCCGGCTTGAAGATGCCCTACCGCCGCCGTTATATGCAATGCATTTATGAGCAATATTGTTGTTTTATGAGCTGTAGAATCGTTGCCAAAGTAATGTTTTCGCATCTCTTTGACCCACAGGGAAAAGTTGCTTAACTGCCTAAGAAAAACGTGTGCACATAGTATACTTTTTGGAGTATTGCGCCTAAAAGTATGCAATTCGCATAACAAATGTTTCATTAGCACTTTATGTACCATCTCCTGATTTTCGTAGAGCTTACGAACAGTAAAACGTTTCCGATATTTTTCTGCCTGTTACCTGACTTGTTATCCGATAAATCATGTTTAAAATTGTACCCCAAAAGCCGATACAAATCTGTACTAAAACTTGCCTTAAAAGCGGTTTTCTAACACTGCCAGATTAGTCATTCTTTCTCGCCATATGTTATCGGAGGAACAAATGTCGTATTTCAGATTTCAACTGATGAGATTTATTAATGCTGAGCTAGTAAAGTGTTAATAATGCGTTACTACATCGTTCGTATGGTAAATAGCATACTTTTAGGCTGATATATCAAATTCAATCCAAAAAGTATTTAATGAGGATTTGACAAACGATTTATTATCGCTTTCCCGCAGAGGAAACCTATTCAAAATGTTTGAGAAGAATTCCAGTGTTGTAAACGCGACAAGAAACAAATAACGCATAGCCAGCAAAACAGCAAAACAAAATTAAATGCTTGTACTAAACCAATTCTTTCTGCAATTGTTTCGATAAAAGCCAATGGCTGTAATATAATTCATAGTACCCGCACTACGAACGACACACATACACGCACCCAAACGGCTCGTGCTTTCACGGCGGATCGTGCCCAGAAATTGTAAGGAAAAAACACACTCAAATGGGGAAAAAACATATAACAACCCTTAAAAAAGACGGTACTGTTTGTGGCAATATCATCAAACGGACATGTTACACGTCCCCACCCCTGAAATGGGCAATAATCGTAATCGTTTAACGGAAATGAAATGGCTTTGAATTTTACGACCAGGGCTTTCTTCCGACTATTTTCCGTAAAGGGGGGAGAGCGAAGAAAGTCGTCCTTTTGTGTTTTTCTTTTTTTTTCGGAAAATTTTATGACTACACTCACCGGTGGGGTACGCAACAATCGGTAAGCGGATAGCAGAGAGAAAGAGAGAGAGAAAAGCAGTCCACTGTGTTCGGTTCTTATGCGCCCAATGCGCCCCGTCGCCCGTAAACTTGTTGATGAAACGTTCGTCATGTTTGTCGCGCCCGCGCGCTCCGGACGATTTGAGTCGCAATGCGCGCCCACATCGCACCGAACGCTGCACCTGACCTCGTGTGCCGACCCAACCACCCGTGTGGAAAATAAGGCTCGTTTGCACGGTTTACTGCGTACGGCAGAAGCCCCGGTGGTACATTGGGCTGCCAATGCAGTTTAATTAGCAAACATATGACGATGTCCCGATGCCGGCGCATTTTGGGAAGCCTATTTGCATGGCTTTAGCGAGCGAGCGCCGCAAACTCAACAGATCGGTTTCATAAGTTTCCTCTGCTCCGGCTCGCTGCCATTACAAGCCGGCAATGGATGCCCGGTGTTCGGTCAGCCGAATGGATGATGCTTTTGATTCGGGTGACGGATATGTGATCTTGACTGGGAGTTCTGAGGAGATCGTTCTGAGGAAGTATGAATAGGAAATTGAATTTTGATTCGGGTTTGAATTGTATTAACATGCCGGGTTTCGCTGATGGTAGCAAAATTTGATCCCGTGCGCCACAAAGTCTGCAAACCACAATGAAAAGTATGCCTTCCAGGTTGTCTAGCAACTGACTAACAATTCCGAGTGTTTTCGATGCTTATCTATTGTTAATTAATGTAGCATATGCAATGCATTTATGAGCAATATTGTTGTTTTATGAGCTGTAGAATCGTTGCCAAAGTAATGTTTTCGCATCTCTTTGACCCACAGAGAAAAGTTGCTTAACTGACTAAGAAAAACGTGTGCACATAGTATACTTTTTGGAGTATTGCGCCTAAAAGTATGCAATTCGCATAACAAATGTTTCATTAGCACTTTATGTACCATCTCCTGATTTTCGTAGAGCTTACGAACAGTAAAACGTTTCCGATATTTTTCTGCCTGTTACCTGACTTGTTATCCGATAAATCATGTTTAAAATTGTACCCCAAAAGCCGATACAAATCTGTACTAAAACTTGCCTTAAAAGCGGTTTTCTAACACTGCCAGATTAGTCATTCTTTCTCGCCATATGTTATCGGAGGAACAAATGTCGTATTTCAGATTTCAACTGATGAGATTTATTAATGCTGAGCTAGTAAAGTGTTAATCACTCATCGATTGCATCGCAATCATCCCGTCGACCAGAAGGCGACAGCCACCGGTGCAGGGGTCCTGGGCCCGTTGATCCAACGCCGCGTTGCTGCCCGGAAGGGCCTGTTTGCCCAGCTGGGGTTGGCGGGGAGTGTGTTTGCGCTAAATTGTTCGCATTGCACCGATTCCACCACCACGGTTCGGGAGTCGCAATGCGCGCCCACATTTTTTTGTTCGTCCCACTGCCGTCCCGGAATGGGGCTAATCTCATTCGTTTAATTTAGTACACCGTGCCGTGGCGAAAGCTAACGAAAGGTAATTTCGAGTCAACGCTCGAGCGCCGACTGCTGCTTATTCATCCGTCCGTGCGCCCCCACCGGAAGCTGTCTGGCGCATACCGGACACCGGCGGCTTGTGGTCGCACGTACATGCCACGAGCGAACCACCAAGAAACCCTATTTCCGATGACAAATTAATCCACTTCAGTGCCGATGATAATGAACTTCTCTGTTCTCCGCCTGCTCTCAACCGGATGATAAATGTTACTCTTTTTTGTCCTTGTTCGCACTCTCTCCCGCTAGACATCCTATCCCCCGCTTCCGGGACCACTCGTCCCCGCGCCCGGTGTCCCCATCCAGCAGAGCCGTCCGCAGGCGGTCACGGTGCGTTCGTCCAACCTGCTCCCGAAGGGTCCGGTCGGTGGCCTACCGAAGATGCCGTCATCGGTCGCCTCGCCCGTGTACGTGTCGCCGGCGGCCAGCCTCATGACGAAGGCCACCTCGCTGCCCCTCGGTGTGCCCCCCTTCCGTCCCATCCCCAAGCCCACGCCCGAGACGGACGCGGTGAGATTCGACCCATCCATCCTGCGCCGCAACTTCGCCCTCAAGACCTCCCAAACTCCCGATCCTACCTTCCAGAGTCAGCTGATGAATCAGACCTCCTCCTTCCACCGGGGTGCCTCCTCGACCCGCACGCCCCCCTCCATCTCCTCCTCCCCCTTCCCGGCTTCCGCGCCGAACCAGCAGATCATCTACAAGGAGCCACCGAACCTGCAGGTCCAGAAGGTGCCCGCCTTCCAGGCGATGCCGGAGTCGGTGTCGCGCATCTCGACCGGGCCGGTCGTGCAGATCGACAACAAGCTGCAGCCGTCCGTCATCAAGAACTCCATCATGAGCATTCCGCCGCGCCGGCAGATGACGAAACCGGGTCCGACCGTGTCGACGGGCGCTGGCGACGGCGACGAGATCGACCTGATGGGCCACACGGTCGAGGAGCTGGCGACGGCCGCCAACGTGAGCGTGGAGGTGATCAAGGAGGCGATCCGCGTCCGGCAGCAGGAGCTGCGCGCCCAGAAGCAGTACGAGCGGCAGCAGGCCGCCTTCGCCCAGGCGCAGTTCCTCGCGCAGCAGACGCCACCGACGACGACGACGACCACGACGACGACGCCACGTCCCAGGCGGTACCCGACGAACGCGGGCCACAAGGTAACGGTGGGCGGTTGGTGGTGGTCTCCGTGTACATACTGACATTGTGTTTCGCCGGTAGGTTATGAACGCACCGAAAGAGTACTACCCGGTCGGGTACGACAAGAACTTCGATGACAACTTCACCTCCAAGGTGGACCTGCCGTACACGACGTTCAACTGCGGCGAACAGAAGCACTTCCCGGGGCTGTATGGCGACGAGGACCTTGGTTGTATGGTAAGCAGCGCCACAGGCGAATCCAATTCCCCACCGGCCGAACAAACACTTATCCCCGCGGATTCGACGAAATCCGCGCGATGCTTGGAATCGCCCGGCTTGTTTCGCCTGACGGTATGCAATCCCGCCATGCATCTTGCTGCGCCGGGGTAATGCGAAATGTTCGCAAACAATCGCTTTGCCGCCGTGTGATGTGGCTCGTGGTGTGGTTTCCATTCCAGCAACCGCGAACATCGCGGTCGCATTTTGCCCGTCTGTCGATAGGAAGCGCTAGAAGCAATCATTACGTTGCGATTCGAAAGCGCACATGCACGGGAAATGTTTTGGGAGCGTTAACCCCCGCTATTAAAGACCAAACACTGTGGGGTTTGGTAGTACATCGAACAGGGGGGAGACTCGTATGGATGTTATCGTCTAAACTGGGTATGCCGGAGGTGCTTCATGTGTGATTAAACATATGGTGGGGATGTTGGGAGGTATACAACTAAACACGGTTAACTTTTCGATGGAAATAGAATGAGCAACATATTGTAATTACTCTAACTGCGAATGTAAACCATTTGCAGGAGGTTGTGTTATTTGGAGAATACCGGATGTACGATGCATCATGTTACGTCAATACCATTAACAGCTTTATTTGACTAGGTTAGCAAGTTTTATTAACTCAATGTATGAGTTGAATATTCAGCTATCATAACATTGACAAGTATAAAACTGGCCTCATGAAACTGTGTTGGAGATTGTACGATTATGTAAGTATAGTATCAAAACAGCGTTGATGTAATGCACATTGCATACTTGTTGGCGCCAATTTGATACATCAGCCTAAAGGTATGCAATTTATCGGTTTATTCATCCAGTTGCAATGACTTGGTGTTAACTTTAAATCTCGATGAGGACTAAATCAGCTAAGCTTGAAGAAAAAAGAATCTAGAAAATATCCGAATCGTACATTATTGAAAGAACTCCTACGTACGTAAAGAGTTACTGAGCAAATAGAATAATTTAAATGATATAAACCTCTCCAGCATTAGAAAAATATATTTGAATATCAGATTTGTTCACATATAACCTTACTTATCTGCATGTTTTTCCCCTTTCGGGTCGGTTTCCCCCACCCACACCACCAGGTCTTCCACGTATGTGCCCTGACGGACGATGGACTGATCATGAAATCGTTCCTCTGCCCGGAGAGTACGCTGTTCGACCAGACGGTGCTCAAGTGCAACTGGTGGTTCTACGTCGACTGCAAGAGCAGCAAGAACCTGTACGACTCGAACCTGCCGGTCTCGAAGAGCTACCAGCTGATGAAGGCCCTGTCGTTCTTCTCGTCCAACTACAAAAACCCGGGCGACTCGTCCGAGGGCGTCGACGTGGAAGCGCTGAAGAACAGCGTCGCCACGGCCGTCGCCGTCGGTGGTTCGGCCCGCTCGCTCGACAGTCTCAGCAGCAACACCATCGTCGGCTCGTCCGCCGACCTCTTCCCGGACCTTTCCTCGCCGAGCGCACGGAGTGTCCAAAGCAGCCAAAGCAATAACTCTACGGTCGCTGCGACTGCCAGCAGCGGCAGCAGCAGCACCAGCAGCACCACCACCAACAAAACAACGGCATCGACGTAAATGGGAATGATTTGATTTCACCGATTCCCTTGCACGGGCGTCCTCCTCACTCGCCTTGGTGTGGAAATCGCTTCCCTCCTTGGAGGTGAAAATTGTGCTC
>KZ070025.1:178181-192862 GCA_002091845.1 Anopheles cracens
AACTGGTCTATTTCCTTTGCGCGGTGGACACGATCGCCGGTGTAGGTGTTGCACTTTTCCACACCCGGATGCACCGTCCTCCCCGCACAGCAATCGACGGACGAAAGCGAGAGTGGTGGTGCTATCGAACGAAGCCAAACCGGTGATTATTAGTGCTCCACTGGACCACAAGGAATCGCCCCTTCGGTCGGGGGATTTTGGCGCGAATCCGAAAAGGTGGTGGATGTATAAAAAGCCACTTCACCAGACAGGACCAGTTCAATCTATTGCTTACTTCGTTACCGTCCAGTTCGTCCTAGTGTAGCCGTTGAGACTCCATTCTGCAGTAAAACATGAGTCCCATAGTAAGTTTTGGTGGTGTCTTCTTGCAATTGGAAAATCATTCATTTTAAGCATTGTTTTCTTCAGATGTGTTGTGCCTCAGTGGCAACCGTTCTCCTTTTACTGCAAGCCCACATCCTCCCAGCGAACGGGAAGTACACTTACCACGATCAAGAGGACGGCCTGCTCGACGAACGATATCTGGAGGCACTTGAGGGCCTAAAAGAATCCCATGCGAGCCATCAAATCCATTCAAGTGTGTCGGAAAAATCGAAAACCATTCCCGTCCCCGTGTTCCAGAAGATCGGTGTCCCGGTTCCACACCCAGTTCCGGTGGCCGTACCGCACTACGTGAAGGTGTACATTCCCCAGCCCTACCCGCTGCAGGTGAACGTCGAGCAACCGATCAAGATACCGATCTACAAAGTGATCCCGAAGGTGATCGAAAAGCCCGTCCCGTACACGGTCGAGAAACCGTATCCGATCGAGGTGGAGAAACCCTTCCCGGTTGAGGTGCTGAAGAAGATCGAAGTGCCCGTACCGAAGCCGTTCCCGGTGCCGGTCACGGTCTACAAGCACATCATGCAGAACGAGAAAACGCATCGTAACTGGCATTTCTAGGCGGACGGTACTATTACGCATGCTTTTATTCGAGAATCGGTTGGTTCGCCGGCTGCGCTGGACCAGAGACAACGTATGAGCAACATTTGCTCAACTGCACAACCCGTATTTATGTTCCGAATGCAATAAAGAAAGCTATTAAAGTTATGTTTTTCACTTGATAACATTTGGTTTGTTTTGCTGCTCTTGATATACTGAAAAGTAAATTCTGATATTACAATGGAAAGGAAATGGAAAAAAATACGTTCTGCTTTAAAATAACAGCATACACCACTATTTCGCCTCCATTGACTTCATTCTAGGCCATATCTAAACAATTTTAACACAATTTCCATTTGAACAATTTTTAACGGTTCTGGAACAAAATCATTCCTTTGAAACTAGTTTACGCCTGTCGAGTTCAGTTCTTCAACCACTAAGGATGATGTCTGCTCGCAGCAATTTACTGTATGGTCAATAATTCATATTCGCACCCTGTGCGTTTATGTCATTGGCTTCACTCCTGTACACAGTGGGCACGTTGAATGCGTGAAAATTTAATAGTCATTTTGGAGGATAAATTGGTATAAAGCCGTTTCCTGACGTACCTCGATTACCCCAAATATTCGCGTGACCTGAACTCAATCAATCCAGAACTGATTTGGCGGCGATGTGGCAAATAGTAAAACGATCATCCCAGGCATCACTGCTACAATCCAAAACATATCTACCGGACCAAACATATTCGTCGGTTCAGTTTATAAATACGATTATATCCGAATTCATAAATTTCCATTATTTATTACTATTTTTTTGTATTCTTCTAGCGATTTGTATTCTAGCGAAGATCTTCTAGAGGTCTTCTAGCGAAACAACTGCTCGAACGGGTCTCGCCACAGTATTTTCCTGATTTGGCCAATTTCTAGCTTTGGCGCTATAGTGCGGGCGCCATTTCCTCTCCCGGCGCCGGCGGTTTTCTCTTTGTGCATCTCGCTCCCCCAAAAACGCCGTCCTATCCCCGCCAGCGATTCCTGTGGACGTTTGTTTGAAAATACATTTTCTTCCATCTCGCTTCTTCGCGTCCGCTCGCTCTATTGCCGCTCACGCGGTCACACACCGGCACAGTGGAGGCCGGGCTAGGCGCGCTCGAAACTGCTCGATCGATGACAGCTTTGACAGCTGTCAAAAACAATAACAAGGACAGCTGTCAAACGAGCTGTCACCGGAACTGTCACTTCTTTTTCTTCCTCTTTTTCCATCAAATTTTCGTGAGAAGCACGTTAATCGACGGACGAAAGCGAGAGTGGTGGTGCTATCGAACGAAGCCAAACCGGTGATTATTAGTGCTCCACTGGACCACAAGGAATC
Organism: Anopheles cracens; assembly: GCA_002091845.1. NCBI lineage: Eukaryota > Metazoa > Arthropoda > Insecta > Diptera > Culicidae > Anopheles > Anopheles cracens. The sequence continues at coordinate 180,471 of KZ070025.1, forward strand.
GCCCCTTCGGTCGGGGGATTTTGGCGCGAATCCGAAAAGGTGGTGGATGTATAAAAAGCCACTTCACCAGACAGGACCAGTTCAATCTATTGCTTACTTCGTTACCGTCCAGTTCGTCCTAGTGTAGCCGTTGAGACTCCATTCTGCAGTAAAACATGAGTCCCATAGTAAGTTTTGGTGGTGTCTTCTTGCAATTGGAAAATCATTCATTTTAAGCATTGTTTTCTTCAGATGTGTTGTGCCTCAGTGGCAACCGTTCTCCTTTTACTGCAAGCCCACATCCTCCCAGCGAACGGGAAGTACACTTACCACGATCAAGAGGACGGCCTGCTCGACGAACGATATCTGGAGGCACTTGAGGGCCTAAAAGAATCCCATGCGAGCCATCAAATCCATTCAAGTGTGTCGGAAAAATCGAAAACCATTCCCGTCCCCGTGTTCCAGAAGATCGGTGTCCCGGTTCCACACCCAGTTCCGGTGGCCGTACCGCACTACGTGAAGGTGTACATTCCCCAGCCCTACCCGCTGCAGGTGAACGTCGAGCAACCGATCAAGATACCGATCTACAAAGTGATCCCGAAGGTGATCGAAAAGCCCGTCCCGTACACGGTCGAGAAACCGTACCCGATCGAGGTGGAGAAACCCTTCCCGGTCGAGGTGCTGAAGAAGATCGAAGTGCCCGTACCGAAGCCGTTCCCGGTGCCGGTCACGGTCTACAAGCACATCATGCAGAACGAGAAAACGCATCGTAACTGGCATTTCTAGGCGGACGGTACTATTACGCATGCTTTTATTCGAGAATCGGTTGGTTCGCCGGCTGCGCTGGACCAGAGACAACGTATGAGCAACATTTGCTCAACTGCACAATCCGTATTTATGTTCCGAATGCAATAAAGAAAGCTAATAAAGTTATGTTTTTCACTTGATAACATTTGGTTTGTTTTGCTGCTCTTGATATACTGAAAAGTAAATTCTGATATTACAATGGAAAGGAAATGGAAAAAAATACGTTCTGCTTTAAAATAACAGCATACACCACTATTTCGCCTCCATTGACTTCATTCTAGGCCATATCTAAACAATTTTAACACAATTTCCATTTGAACAATTTTTAACGGTTCTGGAACAAAATCATTCCTTTGAAACTAGTTTACGCCTGTCGAGTTCAGTTCTTCAACCACTAAGGATGATGTCTGCTCGCAGCAATTTACTGTATGGTCAATAATTCATATTCGCACCCTGTGCGTTTATGTCATTGGCTTCACTCCTGTACACAGTGGGCACGTTGAATGCGTGAAAATTTAATAGTCATTTTGGAGGATAAATTGGTATAAAGCCGTTTCCTGACGTACCTCGATTACCCCAAATATTCGCGTGACCTGAACTCAATCAATCCAGAACTGATTTGGCGGCGATGTGGCAAATAGTAAAACGATCATCCCAGGCATCACTGCTACAATCCAAAACATATCTACCGGACCAAACATATTCGTCGGTTCAGTTTATAAATACGATTATATCCGAATTCATAAATTTCCATTATTTATTACTATTTTTTTGTATTCTTCTAGCGATTTGTATTCTAGCGAAGATCTTCTAGAGGTCTTCTAGCGAAACAACTGCTCGAACGGGTCTCGCCACAGTATTTTCCTGATTTGGCCAATTTCTAGCTTTGGCGCTATAGTGCGGGCGCCATTTCCTCTCCCGGCGCCGGCGGTTTTCTCTTTGTGCATCTCGCTCCCCCAAAAACGCCGTCCTATCCCCGCCAGCGATTCCTGTGGACGTTTGTTTGAAAATACATTTTCTTCCATCTCGCTTCTTCGCGTCCGCTCGCTCTATTGCCGCTCACGCGGTCACACACCGGCACAGTGGAGGCCGGGCTAGGCGCGCTCGAAACTGCTCGATCGATGACAGCTTTGACAGCTGTCAAAAACAATAACAAGGACAGCTGTCAAACGAGCTGTCACCGGAACTGTCACTTCTTTTTCTTCCTCTTTTTCCATCAAATTTTCGTGAGAAGCACGTTCGCGATTTCAGCGCACACGATTTTACCGAAAAAATGGGTTTCGCCAACTTGTGGTACTCGCATCCGCGTAAATACGGACAGGGCTCGCGTTTCTGGTGAGTGTGCAAGTGAAATACCGGGCGGAACGCGTTCCGGTGGGGGAAATATCGCGCCCCGAAGGTTGGCACGTGTACCGCCGCCTCGCCATGTTGGGCGTTCTCGGTGCGGGCAGGCCGTTCACGAACGGAAATGTGTTTTCTAATGGCTTTCTCTGCCGTTTGCTTCTTCCAGCCGTGCCTGCTCCAACAACCACGGAATGATCCGTAAGTACGGGCTGAACATTTGCCGACAGTGCTTCCGCGAGTACGCTAAGGATATCGGCTTCAGGAAGGTGAGTGTGTGTGTGTGTGTGTGCATGGCTGGCGGTCTTGTATACGTCAGTCGCGGACGTATCGGTGTATGGGTGTTGTGTTGTTGTTGATCAGTGGTTCTTAACACGGGAATGGAAATCTCGCTAAAAAACACTACCAAAAGCCCGTCCCGTACACGGTCGAGAAACCGTATCCGATCGAGGTGGAGAAACCCTTCCCGGTTGAGGTGCTGAAGAAGATCGAAGTGCCCGTACCGAAGCCGTTCCCGGTGCCGGTCACGGTCTACAAGCACATCATGCAGAACGAGAAAACGCATCGTAACTGGCATTTCTAGGCGGACGGTACTATTACGCATGCTTTTATTCGAGAATCGGTTGGTTCGCCGGCTGCGCTGGACCAGAGACAACGTATGAGCAACATTTGCTCAACTGCACAACCCGTATTTATGTTCCGAATGCAATAAAGAAAGCTATTAAAGTTATGTTTTTCACTTGATAACATTTGGTTTGTTTTGCTGCTCTTGATATACTGAAAAGTAAATTCTGATATTACAATGGAAAGGAAATGGAAAAAAATACGTTCTGCTTTAAAATAACAGCATACACCACTATTTCGCCTCCATTGACTTCATTCTAGGCCATATCTAAACAATTTTAACACAATTTCCATTTGAACAATTTTTAACGGTTCTGGAACAAAATCATTCCTTTGAAACTAGTTTACGCCTGTCGAGTTCAGTTCTTCAACCACCAAGGATGATGTCTGCTCGCAGCAATTTACTGTATGGTCAATACAGTGCACATTCACTCGTTGGCGGTTTTTTAGTTGGCCGTTTTCTAGTTGGCTGTTCGCTAGTTGGCAGTTGTCAAATTTGTTGCAGGGCAATGCTTGGTTTACAGTGCATATTCAATGGTTTCAAATCGATGAATTTGATCAAGTGAGCAGCTGACGTAAAAAGATACAATTTTGAGATAGAAAAGTGCTTGAAATTAATAAAATATAAATATTAAATTGAATGTAAAATACAGGATAAATAACTACATATAACCACCGATAACCATAGCACAGCCAACTAGAATCGAAATCAATGTTGTTCTCGATATTTCGCATATGTCGTATTAGGGGAAGGGGAACGCAGATTGAAATGTCATTCAATGGTTCGTGGGTAATCGATTTCCAACCAGTGAATGTGCACTGTACAATGAAACCTCACAGAAGAAAGGTACCTCCGAAAGATCTATCCCTTCGTATCCAATATTGTTTGTCCCTCAATGTTGGAAAGACTCTCAAAGATGGATTCCGCAAACCTGCAAACCTAGATTCCCAAAGTAAGCATAGCTTCGGGGTTACTATCGGTTTACTTTCGGTATTAACTGTCAGCGCGTTTGGGACGCGTTTCCTCTGTATGGTTGAAAACTTCATACTCATTTATGAATCAGGTAAAATTAGATCGGTGAAGTGCGTTCAGCTCCTAGAAAATAGATCCAAAACGAACATTTCAGCGCGCTCATATGCACCGGAACCCAACAAAAAATTGAACAATTTTTAACGGTTCTGGAACAAAATCATTCCTTTGAAACTAGTTTACGCCTGTCGAGTTCAGTTCTTCAACCACTAAGGATGATGTCTGCTCGCAGCAATTTACTGTATGGTCAATAATTCATATTCGCACCCTGTGCGTTTATGTCATTGGCTTCACTCCTGTACACAGTGGGCACGTTGAATGCGTGAAAATTTAATAGTCATTTTGGAGGATAAATTGGTATAAAGCCGTTTCCTGACGTACCTCGATTACCCCAAATATTCGCGTGACCTGAACTCAATCAATCCAGAACTGATTTGGCGGCGATGTGGCAAATAGTAAAACGATCATCCCAGGCATCACTGCTACAATCCAAAACATATCTACCGGACCAAACATATTCGTCGGTTCAGTTTATAAATACGATTATATCCGAATTCATAAATTTCCATTATTTATTACTATTTTTTTGTATTCTTCTAGCGATTTGTATTCTAGCGAAGATCTTCTAGAGGTCTTCTAGCGAAACAACTGCTCGAACGGGTCTCGCCACAGTATTTTCCTGATTTGGCCAATTTCTAGCTTTGGCGCTATAGTGCGGGCGCCATTTCCTCTCCCGGCGCCGGCGGTTTTCTCTTTGTGCATCTCGCTCCCCCAAAAACGCCGTCCTATCCCCGCCAGCGATTCCTGTGGACGTTTGTTTGAAAATACATTTTCTTCCATCTCGCTTCTTCGCGTCCGCTCGCTCTATTGCCGCTCACGCGGTCACACACCGGCACAGTGGAGGCCGGGCTAGGCGCGCTCGAAACTGCTCGATCGATGACAGCTTTGACAGCTGTCAAAAACAATAACAAGGACAGCTGTCAAACGAGCTGTCACCGGAACTGTCACTTCTTTTTCTTCCTCTTTTTCCATCAAATTTTCGTGAGAAGCACGTTCGCGATTTCAGCGCACACGATTTTACCGAAAAAATGGGTTTCGCCAACTTGTGGTACTCGCATCCGCGTAAATACGGACAGGGCTCGCGTTTCTGGTGAGTGTGCAAGTGAAATACCGGGCGGAACGCGTTCCGGTGGGGGAAATATCGCGCCCCGAAGGTTGGCACGTGTACCGCCGCCTCGCCATGTTGGGCGTTCTCGGTGCGGGCAGGCCGTTCACGAACGGAAATGTGTTTTCTAATGGCTTTCTCTGCCGTTTGCTTCTTCCAGCCGTGCCTGCTCCAACAACCACGGAATGATCCGTAAGTACGGGCTGAACATTTGCCGACAGTGCTTCCGCGAGTACGCTAAGGATATCGGCTTCAGGAAGGTGAGTGTGTGTGTGTGTGTGTGCATGGCTGGCGGTCTTGTATACGTCAGTCGCGGACGTATCGGTGTATGGGTGTTGTGTTGTTGTTGATCAGTGGTTCTTAACACGGGAATGGAAATCTCGCTAAAAAACACTACCGGATAAATAACTACATATAACCACCGATAACCATAGCACAGCCAACTAGAATCGAAATCAATGTTGTTCTCGATATTTCGCATATGTCGTATTAGGGGAAGGGGGACGCAGATTGAAATGTCATTCAATGGTTGGCGGGTAATCGATTTCCAACCAGTGAATGTGCACTGTAATTCATATTCGCACCCTGTGCGTTTATGTCATTGGCTTCACTCCTGTACACAGTGGGCACGTTGAATGCGTGAAAATTTACTCTAACTCTACTTTTCGTTCGCTCTACTTTCAGCTGGATTAAACACGAGAACGCGTTCTCTGCGTTTCCTTGCGTCCGGCTTCAAGATCGATTTGCAACTTGCTGCTGCCTGTGAGATGCTTGGAAATGGAATCGGCAAATAAATAATGTAAAATCCAACCCACACGCCTGGAGTTCTTCATCCGCAAATGTACCGAAACGAAAGCGAACGCTTCGCCGCCGGCCACCCTTCCGGTGGAGTCTTCTCTCGTACAGGATAGCAGCAACAGCATTCGGCTCTCGAGTCATTTCGCGCCGTGACACAATTACGCTATTTATTGAGATTGATTTTGTCGGCAGTCGTAAACAGTCGAAGGCATTTTTCCCCGTGACAGAGCTACAAGGAGAGAGCGCTAATTATAGGTCGCTGCATGGAAGCGATGCACATGTTGTAGCAGCTGATCGCAGCGACACGGCCGTTTTCGTCCGGTCCACTTTTCTAGGCCGTGTTTATTTACTTTAGATGCTCTCGAAACAATAAATCGCTGCGAACGCGCACGCACGTTGGTTCGATTGGGTCAATAATTGGCGCGGTACAGTTCGATCCCACCTCCACCGACAGGGTGGCGTCAGTGCGAGCGTGTCAACATTTATTTGTACTGCTCGTCGCCGTAGACGCCACTCGCTGGCAACGGTTCAATAAGCAAATGGGTAATTTAAAGGCTTCCCATCGGGCAGATGCTCGAGAAGAAGCGTGAAAGCATGTAAAAGAAACAAACTACAAGTCACCTTTTGTGTACTTGATGTCTGGGACTACGTGCAACAATAGCGTTAGGTGCTGAAGAATGTTTTGTTTTTGTTCGTAAACGGTAAATGTTCTTCTATTGTGATTTATAGAGGAACCCTAAATTTCGTTTAGTTTTTTGCCTATGATCCTAGATGACTAGATGGTTGGTCTCTTCAATCATGACATCTAGGTCATCTTTACATCACTGCTCCCCTTGGCTAGCATAACCTGTAGGGCATGTAAAAAAGGAACCATGATCTGCCTGAGATGTTCGGTTACAATTGGACTATGGAACAACGATAACGGGTTCATGTCTCTCCAGTCTGTCGTTTTTATACTTCGTTCGAAATACCGTTACACTTTTTATAAGCCCAACATTTCTCCTGGACATTAATTAAAACGGATTTTTCGTTCTAAACAGCCCCATCTATTTCCAGCCATTCTGTACGAATACAGACACCCAAACCGGCCAACACACAGCGTGACCTCCAATGCATTAGCGTCAGAAAAAAACGGCTATGATGCAATATCACCCGCTGGCATGCCTAACATTGCACATGACTTTCAATGTCTGTTGGCCGCGTGCCAAACGCCCGGCTTATTCGGCTAGTTCGGCGAGCACCATCTGTGCACACCCGGTGTTCGGGTTCGCGATCGTTGCACTTGTTTTGCCCCGTGCGCAGGCAGCTTCCTGGGTGGCTCAGGCTCAATTTCACCCGCAGCTGATCGATCAGTCGATCCGAGTCTGACTTACGATCCACCAGCATGCTGCACTATCAGCGAAAGCGCGCGCGTAAAGTAACCTCTACCGTGACCAGGCGAAGGTGTAAACAGTGGAAGGTAATAAATCGGCCCAACCAACCGGCGCGGGCGATAAATCTTGAACGGAGTGTTAAAAAACCCCATTTTCAAAACGTTTGTTCCGAACGTCCCGCGGTGTGGTTAAATAAATAGATGGAGGCGACGAGCACGTGGTGGGACAGCGGTCGTCCAGCAGGCAACCCTGCTGGGAAGTGATACCAGAAGACATATTTAATTGGCCCACTAAAAAAACCCAGACCTCGTTCGGGATGGTGAACAAAGAGAGCGCGAAAGTATCGCGTAAGAATGTGCCTTGGCGGGGAAGAAGTCAGCTGATGATAGACAGTGGACAGTGTCGGTTCTGGGTGTAGCGTAATCGAAAGTGCTACCGCGACGGATGCCAATTGTTACGAAATCGTACGCTGTGTTGTTGTACTTGAGTCAAGAATCGTACGATATCGCATTGACTGTGGTTAGAAGAGCTGTTGTGAATTTGTATCACGAAGCGACCACAATGAGTTCCACGTACTCATTTATTGTGGTCGTAATTGAACTATCAACTTAAGGAGATTACAGCTTTGGAAGATAAAGTCCACAAGGTGTGGCGGCTTTCTCCAGGGATGTTGAATACAAATTTGCTGTTGACAAGTTTCTTAAATCTCGTTCCACATGCTGACAGGTAGTTCTTCCCAAATGCTCCAAGATGAGAAAATCTACTAATATATTTTAAAAACTGCGAAGACAGATGATCAAGGCTTAATTCGGTTGATTGAGTAGATTGTGTAGAACATGTGGAATAAGCGTTTGAGGGCTTTCCTTATATTTTTTTGTACATTTCCAAAAGCCAATCGCATAGTTAATCAAATTCTAATTTCAATTATGGCATTACATTCGCACAACTGCTTTCGATCGATCGATAGTTTCCTTACAGAATTGATTTCGAGCAGTTCGACAAACACTACTTTGTCCTGCCGATCCACAACAAGGACAAATGGTACCGTTCGTGCAACAAGCAGATCAACCAGGAGTGGAAGCGCATTCGAATCGCGAAACTGAAAACGCTCGAACACAGCACTCAGATGCCGCCAAGCCTTACCATCGTCAGTGTCCAGAACGAGCGCGTGCAGGTCATTGCCCTGTGTTCTGTGTCGAAAATTCCATCCTGCGCCCGGCGCTGCCTGCTGGAGGTGATCGCCACGCAGGACTATCTGTACTACCTGAACATCGAGAACATCTTCGTGGCGCTGCGGGATCAGAACGTGTTCCGGGCCAAGTTCCGGTACAGCTTCACGCGCACCTCGGCGTACGGTGAGCTGCTGGAGCAGTGCAACGAACGGAAGGGTGTGTCCAAGTTTATTCTCTCCACCGAACCGCAACAGTGGGTGGTGAAGCAGTACGAGTCGTCCGAGGAGGAGCTGTACGCACAGCGACAGAACTGTTACTATTATTACTACTACAACGAAGAGGAGGACGACGATACGTACCAGGATTATTACAGCTGCAAGAAGCGGGTCGCGTACGATGTATGTGGTAGAGATAGTTTTAAGTCACAAAAGGGGGTTAATTTTACGGAATTTCAAATAATCATCCGCACCTCATGCGTGAACGGGTGTCGGGAGGGGAAGCGAATGCAGTGGCAAAAAAAAGAAACGGAAAGCGGTTGGATTAAAAGTTTTTAAGCAAAAATTTTTCCTTCCTGACGGAACAGTGTGGCGTCGGAGGATTTCGCTGTAAAAAAAGGCGATTTTAGGTGGAATTTCCTGCACCAATCGGTGGTGTTTCGTGCCGGGGTATCGTGTTACGTGTTTTGAGCACGGGCGGAATTTCAAATAATCATCCGCACCTCATGCGTGAACGGGTGTCGGGAGGGGAAGCGAATGCAGTGGCAAAAAAAAGAAACGGAAAGCGGTTGGATTAAAAGTTTTTAAGCAAAAATTTTTCCTTCCTGACGGAACAGTGTGGCGTCGGAGGATTTCGCTGTAAAAAAAGGCGATTTTAGGTGGAATTTCCTGCACCAATCGGGAGCAGGGTATTACCGGAAACCGGCCGATGAGTTTCTCCCGGAAGCTAGAACTGCTGACACAGCGCACCCTCTCTTTCTCCCTCTCTCTCTCTTTCTCTTCCAACCTGCCCGCCGACACAGGTCTGGTTCAAGAATCGGCGCGCCAAGTGGCGAAAGCAGAAGCGCGAGGAGCAGGAACAGTTCTCCAACTACGAAATCAATAACAAAATTAGGAAACTCATCAACATTCCGGTGTCGGCGCAGGAGAAGCTCCGCCAGCTGCAGACCGGCATCTTCGGCAAGGACAAACTGCTGCCGAAATGCGACGAGCTGAGCAACAACAGCCACAGTGACGACGCGTCCGACGTGGAGGTGGTATGATAAATTGGAGACCGAGCCACAACACCCGGAACGGAACGGCTGCTGCAGGGTGCTTACGGTAAGGGGCTGATAGGTTTGAGGTAGAGTAACGATTTTAACCACGTACGTACTGCTAAGCAATTGGGGGCTAGATTTAAACGCTATCGCTAAACACAGACACGCTCCTGTACATTACATGCATCGATGTTGGATGTCTTGCTTGTTTCTGCTTGCATCGGATGGAGGTAGTGAGTTGAACTGCGGGCTGGTGTTCGGTGTCGTCGTTTTTGCTCTATTCCTAGTACTTAAGTGGGCCGCAATTTTGTAAGTGAATCAGGCAATACGGTTGCTTTCTAGCGTAGAGAAGTTCCCAGATTCGAAACTAGATTGCAAAAGTAAGGTTACGAAAGCGGAAATCAAATATTTAAACAGGCAGGGTGGCATGTAAATTATTTGAAAATTATTTATTCACACGCTGGCCCCAAAGCGGTGACCACGTGCCAAGCTGAACCATGCGGCACGCTTCCGACAGGTTCGAATATCAGATTGAACGTCCACAGTGCTGGAAACAGCTCATCGCGAAACGAAATATCAACTACTCGCGTTACCGAGTGTGTGGCCACGACGTCACCGCCACCGCCACGCGCGAAACACGCTGCGAACGCAATTTTCTCCCGCACGTGCAAGGCCTACTCCGTTCGCGCGATGTGATACCGGGAGAGGGCGCAAGTTTTCTTTGGTAAAAGTTTCTCAACAAGGGTTGTGGTTTCTGTCCAAGTTTTCTTTTCATTTCGCCCTGTTCCGTGTGCCGCTCGGCTCGAGTTCCCCCACCCGGTCGGCGGAGATGTTTTCGTCTTTGAATTTTCGTTTTTTTATTGCCTACTTTGGAGCGGGTGAGCAACAACAGGAAGAAAAAAAATCACTCTGTCGAGCACGACGCACAAACGTCGTGCAGTACAAGGACGGGCAGCGATCCCGGCGCTCTGGGGATTGGGTGTGCGAAGGCAAGGAAAATAAACTCGGGACGAGTTTGTGCGAAAATTAGAAAACTCGAAATAACTCCACCGCTCGCTCCGGGTCCTGCGGGATCCCGGGCCTGTGCTGAGGGTGCGCGCTGCCCGTAAGGCCCATTTATAATTTCGAAATTTGTGCGTTTGCGGAGGTTATGTCTCGTTCGATACGCGAGCGTGCGATAGGGCAAACGAAAGTAATATTCGCTCGGATACGTTCTCCATTGGGGAAACCCCCGTGGGCTCGTGATGATGGAGATGATGATGGCGATGGCCACCCGAGGCCACCCGATAGTCGGTATCTTGCCTGTCGACTTTCTTCCCAACGCATGCCCGATGCGTGCCGCGCCAGCTCTTTTTTGCTGTTGCTTCCGGACACACACACACGCGCGCGCGCGCGCCATCGGAACGACTGTTACCAATTTCCTGTGCCCATTGTGCGCGGTTCGCGAACCGTGAACAAGCATCCCTGCCGAGGCGACAAACCGTCAAACAGCGTGTGACTTTGGCCGTGGCAGCTTTCCTGCTAACAGCCACATTACGGGGCCGCCGGCCCGTAATCCGCTAACGAGCACCCCGCCCGCACCCACCCACAGGCACTGGGAAAGTGTCAAGCCTATGATGGTGCCGGTCGCGTTGATCGCCACTTCTCACTCGCACGGCGCACACGGGGGCGGGTTTCAGCAGAACAAAGCGTTTCAATCGCGCCCGCAAGAACCGAAACCGCTTCGGTCCACTCGGTGTTCCCATCTGGTCCGATTCGTCCTGTCTCATACTAACAGCAGCAACAACAGCAAAACACGCAAAAAAGAAGACCAGCATCAGTGTGATTTCGCGCTTTTTTTTTCCTTTCCTCCTTTCTTCCTGCTCCACATTTATAGTTACAGCCAGAGTATGTTATGCCCGAACGGCTCGGACAGCTGTGGCGGATGGGCTGGAATGGGGCGCTTTTGAGATGGGTATCCTTCGTGTTCGGGTTTCGTGGCTGGCCGCGTGAGTTACTCGTCAACCCCACACGCTACAAACGACCCGCCACTCGAGCCTGCGTGTGTGTGTGTGTGTGAGTGTGACCTCAAATAAAAGTGGACGGTAAATCCTTCTTCTCACCACCCCATAACCATAAAGACGGCTTAAAGGTGAGTAAATCCCACCGCCAGAGATCCTGATCCCGTCTGTGTTGGTGTGAGTGTGTGTTAGAGGTGACAGTAACGATTTCCTGCGCAATTTAACCTCATTCCGGCATTCCGGTTACGGTTTGCCAAGCGCACATTACGCGCGCAACGCGATTAATTACCGACCCTGTGTCTGTCGTCCCTCCTACCCAGTGTCTTCCGGCGGCGGCAGCGGCACCCGAAGCACCCGAAGACACACTCGCGGGAACCTCCCCATCTTCAGGGCCGATCGTGCCGGGTTGTTTACAAGCGGACCAAAGCGCAAACAGAGCGGGAGCAGCATCTCGCGCGGATCTCAAAACGCCGTCGTGCCGTTTCCGTGAGTGGCGTTTGGACCACGACGACGACCGCCGCCGCTAGGACTCGTGTGGCGTGCGGCCGACGAATGGTCTGCTTCCACAGTCTCGCCGCAGCCACCGAACAAGCAGGACGTCACGCGCAGCAGCCAGCGCCATCGCGCGTGAACACGGACTTTCGGTCGTCTCGCGTCGACGTCGTGACTCGTGTCGGCGGACCGTTGGGAAGTCGCACAACACTTGGTTCCCGGGTGTGAAGGAGCGTCGAGCGTAGGAGAACAATACGCGATGTGAAGGAGGAGCCAAAAAGAAGGAAAAAAACACGCGAAAGACGGAGCATCACAGTCGGCCGTGAACAAAGGAAACAAAAAGGCGATCTGCTGCTTAC
>KZ070025.1:210803-226686 GCA_002091845.1 Anopheles cracens
ATGCAAACTATTCCTTAATTGACCATTAACCTAAGCCGGCGAAGCGTTTTCGCACGGACCAAAAAAATACCCCTGGAGCACCACATCCCTACGCACCTCCCATTCGATGAACCCGCTTCATAAATCTTGTCTTTATCGCTCGCCCTAACGCGCCACGGGGGAAGGGCGAGGTGGTTTGTAGCAAACATTAAAGGTTACCGGAGGGTGCTTCAAATAAATTATCAAGAGGCACCACGTGAAGGTGCCCGCATTTTTGTTTTTCGCTCTAGTTTTTCTGCGAAACGAACACCGAAACCCGTCCGCGCCCAAGCGCCCCAGGGCGGACAAGGGAAACGATCAGCACCACCGGCCCGGTGCCAGTTTATGCCTGTTCGTCCGAAAAACTATGCTGAAGTAATAAATTATTCAAAAGCGTTTCAAGTGCACCACCACCACCATCGAGGACGTGTCCACCGGCGGCGAACCCTTCGCTTCGCCTGCGCTGAACCGTTCGCAGCGGAACTGAACCAAACGAACGGTCCGGAGCTCGAGGCCCGTGAAGTGATGAATATTTAATTAGGACAATTAGATGAGACCGGCTCGCTTGCATCGCGCGCGATGCTTTTAGCCAGTGTGAGGATGCACAATTATTAGTTTCCCGAACGGGTGGATTCTTTCCGCTTCGCTCTCGGTGGATGATGTTCCTTTCGCTTTTTTTCTCTCTCTCTTCTTGCGCTCGCACAAACCCTCGCAGCGCTGCTGCATTGCGAAGAAAGTCCCAGAAAGAGCAGCACGGATCGGGTTTCGGCCCCGAACCGAACGGGGAAGAAACCTCCAATCTCCAATCGCCTCGGAAGCTGGCTGCGCCGTACTGCTGCCCGGGCTGGAGGCACTACTCCAACGATGATTAAATCATTTGCGAAAACGGGCAACCGGGCAGCGTAATGCAATTGTACTAATTCGATACGGGACTTCGTTACCCGAGTTTCGGAGCACCGTGTTGGGAGTATTTGTTTGCGTGTGTGTATGTGTGTTTATTTGTGGTACCACTGCAGTCGAAGCCAATCCGCTGCAGACGGGGCTCGGTTTGCACACACGACCCACCGGTACTTGTTTGAAGTCAAACGCAGACTTACACGTCACTGCCTCTCGTGCTCCCCCAGGTACGTGGCCATCATGAACCCACTGAAGCCCCGCATGGGCAAGAAGGCAACGCTGTGCGTGGCGGCCGGCATTTGGATCGTCGGTACGATCATCTCCTGCCCGATGCTCCTGTTCTTCACGACCTACCCCATCAAGGACCACATCCTGTGCTACGCCGAATGGCCGGACGGTCCGTCGAACCATTCGCGCCACGAGTATGTGTAAGTAGTGCTCTCCCCTTCCCGAGCCTCGTCCTATGGGAGAAGACCAGCTCTCCTCAGCCGACTAATTGAACTGGGTTTTTGTATTACGTCGCACGCGCGCGCGCGCGTCCAGGTACAACATCGTGTTCATGTTTCTAACCTACTTCCTGCCGATCGGCTCGATGACGTACACGTACGCCCGGGTCGGACTGGAGCTCTGGGGCTCAAAAAGCATCGGTGAATGCACGCAGCGGCAGCTGGACAACATCAAAAGCAAACGGCGGGTAAGTTCCTCGTGCGAGACGGCTGCCGATAGTGATGGGCAGCACGAAACTATTGAATAAGCATGCGATGAGTTATGTGCTTTTTTGGGGAATATTATGTGATTGGTCAGAGCAGATTTAGCTTTATAGACATTTAAATTGTCTGCACATTTTAAAGAATTCTTCACCACAACGTTGAATAGTGAGGCAAGTTGAAAAAGCTAACAAAACATAAATAACATCGCAGTGCATCGAAAATCACACACTGCATTGCATACATTTAGGCGCAGCTTTATCCGGGACACAACCGTCGACAATCCTTATAGGTTGGTTTCTTGATTCAGAAGAAATAATTTTGTTACAATTTCTTTCAAGGCTCATTGACTATTTGTTAAAACAAAGAACTAGAAGAAAAATAAGCTCCAATAGATTAGTCATTAAGCAACTTACGTGTTTACTTCGGAGTAAAGTAGTGTGCATCAACACATACAAGATTTGTTTTGCAAGAAATCGATGAATTTGAAATAGACTAAAAAACTTGAGAAAAGTCAAGGATCAAATTGAAGATATTTGATTTAAAAGACCATCCCTGATTTTGTCAGAAACGAGCATTAGTTTGTTTTTTAGCCTTGAAATTTGAAACTCATAGCATCAATTGGGGATTATTCTGAAAACTCCTAACCATATGAGTGGCTTAAATTATAAAGAAAATTTTACTGTGAATGCAGCTCAACCAACCATTTTGAGCTCCCCATAGACCAGGAATATAGGTATTTCCATTCCTGGAATCAGTTCATGGTAGCGTCCAACGGGTTTAGTTCTTCGAACAAGCATCGACATGTGGCACGATCGCACGGTGCCCTACTGCCCATCACCAGTCGCCAGTCCAAAAAGGCAAAGTTTTTCGACACATACACATAGACAAACAAGCAAACATAAACACATACACACATTCCAGGCAAGACGACCGAGCGTGGACGAAACTTCGTATCTAATGATTGAACTTTCCATCAAAATGAGCTCTGTTACTGAATTGCACCGGGTGGGGTTGGGGTTAAATTACCCGCGAATGCAAAAGCACCGACTGGAGTGGACGTGGGAGAGTGGGAGAAGGAGGTAGGGCAATAAACTTTTCCCGGACTGGAATCCGATTTCTCACCGGGAAAATGGAATGTTGCGTCCACCACTCTCGCTCTCTCTCTCACTCGCTCGAAACGCCCGTGTACACTTTCCATGAAACACCGGGACACTCATTAGCTTCGGCGATGGAGGGGGAGCGAGTAACTAATGTCGTATTTTATTTCCATTTCCATGCGCCAACCTCGCCGTCTTCCCTCGCCGGTCGTACGCACAGGTCGTTAAGATGATGATGATTGTGGTGATAATCTTTGCCGTTTGCTGGCTTCCGTTTCAAATCTACTTCATCCTGACGTCGTACTACCCGGATCTGACGAAGAAACCGTACATCCAGGAGGTGTATCTCGCCATCTACTGGCTCGCGATGAGCAACTCGATGTACAATCCCATCATCTACTGCTGGATGAAGAAAATTTTACTGTGAATGCAGCTCAACCAACCATTTTGAGCTCCCCATAGACCAGGAATATAGGTATTTCCATTCCTGGAATCAGTTCATGGTAGCGTCCAACGGGTTTAGTTCTTCGAACAAGCATCGACATGTGGCACGATCGCACGGTGCCCTACTGCCCATCACCAGTCGCCAGTCCAAAAAGGCAAAGTTTTTCGACACATACACATAGACAAACAAGCAAACATAAACACATACACACATTCCAGGCAAGACGACCGAGCGTGGACGAAACTTCGTATCTAATGATTGAACTTTCCATCAAAATGAGCTCTGTTACTGAATTGCACCGGGTGGGGTTGGGGTTAAATTACCCGCGAATGCAAAAGCACCGACTGGAGTGGACGTGGGAGAGTGGGAGAAGGAGGTAGGGCAATAAACTTTTCCCGGACTGGAATCCGATTTCTCACCGGGAAAATGGAATGTTGCGTCCACCACTCTCGCTCTCTCTCTCACTCGCTCGAAACGCCCGTGTACACTTTCCATGAAACACCGGGACACTCATTAGCTTCGGCGATGGAGGGGGAGCGAGTAACTAATGTCGTATTTTATTTCCATTTCCATGCGCCAACCTCGCCGTCTTCCCTCGCCGGTCGTACGCACAGGTCGTTAAGATGATGATGATTGTGGTGATAATCTTTGCCGTTTGCTGGCTTCCGTTTCAAATCTACTTCATCCTGACGTCGTACTACCCGGATCTGACGAAGAAACCGTACATCCAGGAGGTGTATCTCGCCATCTACTGGCTCGCGATGAGCAACTCGATGTACAATCCCATCATCTACTGCTGGATGAAGAAAATTTTACTGTGAATGCAGCTCAACCAACCATTTTGAGCTCCCCATAGACCAGGAATATAGGTATTTCCATTCCTGGAATCAGTTCATGGTAGCGTCCAACGGGTTTAGTTCTTCGAACAAGCATCGACATGTGGCACGATCGCACGGTGCCCTACTGCCCATCACCAGTCGCCAGTCCAAAAAGGCAAAGTTTTTCGACACATACACATAGACAAACAAGCAAACATAAACACATACACACATTCCAGGCAAGACGACCGAGCGTGGACGAAACTTCGTATCTAATGATTGAACTTTCCATCAAAATGAGCTCTGTTACTGAATTGCACCGGGTGGGGTTGGGGTTAAATTACCCGCGAATGCAAAAGCACCGACTGGAGTGGACGTGGGAGAGTGGGAGAAGGAGGTAGGGCAATAAACTTTTCCCGGACTGGAATCCGATTTCTCACCGGGAAAATGGAATGTTGCGTCCACCACTCTCGCTCTCTCTCTCACTCGCTCGAAACGCCCGTGTACACTTTCCATGAAACACCGGGACACTCATTAGCTTCGGCGATGGAGGGGGAGCGAGTAACTAATGTCGTATTTTATTTCCATTTCCATGCGCCAACCTCGCCGTCTTCCCTCGCCGGTCGTACGCACAGGTCGTTAAGATGATGATGATTGTGGTGATAATCTTTGCCGTTTGCTGGCTTCCGTTTCAAATCTACTTCATCCTGACGTCGTACTACCCGGATCTGACGAAGAAACCGTACATCCAGGAGGTGTATCTCGCCATCTACTGGCTCGCGATGAGCAACTCGATGTACAATCCCATCATCTACTGCTGGATGAAGAAAATTTTACTGTGAATGCAGCTCAACCAACCATTTTGAGCTCCCCATAGACCAGGAATATAGGTATTTCCATTCCTGGAATCAGTTCATGGTAGCGTCCAACGGGTTTAGTTCTTCGAACAAGCATCGACATGTGGCACGATCGCACGGTGCCCTACTGCCCATCACCAGTCGCCAGTCCAAAAAGGCAAAGTTTTTCGACACATACACATAGACAAACAAGCAAACATAAACACATACACACATTCCAGGCAAGACGACCGAGCGTGGACGAAACTTCGTATCTAATGATTGAACTTTCCATCAAAATGAGCTCTGTTACTGAATTGCACCGGGTGGGGTTGGGGTTAAATTACCCGCGAATGCAAAAGCACCGACTGGAGTGGACGTGGGAGAGTGGGAGAAGGAGGTAGGGCAATAAACTTTTCCCGGACTGGAATCCGATTTCTCACCGGGAAAATGGAATGTTGCGTCCACCACTCTCGCTCTCTCTCTCACTCGCTCGAAACGCCCGTGTACACTTTCCATGAAACACCGGGACACTCATTAGCTTCGGCGATGGAGGGGGAGCGAGTAACTAATGTCGTATTTTATTTCCATTTCCATGCGCCAACCTCGCCGTCTTCCCTCGCCGGTCGTACGCACAGGTCGTTAAGATGATGATGATTGTGGTGATAATCTTTGCCGTTTGCTGGCTTCCGTTTCAAATCTACTTCATCCTGACGTCGTACTACCCGGATCTGACGAAGAAACCGTACATCCAGGAGGTGTATCTCGCCATCTACTGGCTCGCGATGAGCAACTCGATGTACAATCCCATCATCTACTGCTGGATGAAGAAAATTTTACTGTGAATGCAGCTCAACCAACCATTTTGAGCTCCCCATAGACCAGGAATATAGGTATTTCCATTCCTGGAATCAGTTCATGGTAGCGTCCAACGGGTTTAGTTCTTCGAACAAGCATCGACATGTGGCACGATCGCACGGTGCCCTACTGCCCATCACCAGTCGCCAGTCCAAAAAGGCAAAGTTTTTCGACACATACACATAGACAAACAAGCAAACATAAACACATACACACATTCCAGGCAAGACGACCGAGCGTGGACGAAACTTCGTATCTAATGATTGAACTTTCCATCAAAATGAGCTCTGTTACTGAATTGCACCGGGTGGGGTTGGGGTTAAATTACCCGCGAATGCAAAAGCACCGACTGGAGTGGACGTGGGAGAGTGGGAGAAGGAGGTAGGGCAATAAACTTTTCCCGGACTGGAATCCGATTTCTCACCGGGAAAATGGAATGTTGCGTCCACCACTCTCGCTCTCTCTCTCACTCGCTCGAAACGCCCGTGTACACTTTCCATGAAACACCGGGACACTCATTAGCTTCGGCGATGGAGGGGGAGCGAGTAACTAATGTCGTATTTTATTTCCATTTCCATGCGCCAACCTCGCCGTCTTCCCTCGCCGGTCGTACGCACAGGTCGTTAAGATGATGATGATTGTGGTGATAATCTTTGCCGTTTGCTGGCTTCCGTTTCAAATCTACTTCATCCTGACGTCGTACTACCCGGATCTGACGAAGAAACCGTACATCCAGGAGGTGTATCTCGCCATCTACTGGCTCGCGATGAGCAACTCGATGTACAATCCCATCATCTACTGCTGGATGAAGAAAATTTTACTGTGAATGCAGCTCAACCAACCATTTTGAGCTCCCCAT
This sequence comes from Anopheles cracens, assembly GCA_002091845.1. Classification (NCBI taxonomy): domain Eukaryota; kingdom Metazoa; phylum Arthropoda; class Insecta; order Diptera; family Culicidae; genus Anopheles; species Anopheles cracens. The sequence goes on from KZ070025.1 coordinate 217,342, forward strand.
AGACCAGGAATATAGGTATTTCCATTCCTGGAATCAGTTCATGGTAGCGTCCAACGGGTTTAGTTCTTCGAACAAGCATCGACATGTGGCACGATCGCACGGTGCCCTACTGCCCATCACCAGTCGCCAGTCCAAAAAGGCAAAGTTTTTCGACACATACACATAGACAAACAAGCAAACATAAACACATACACACATTCCAGGCAAGACGACCGAGCGTGGACGAAACTTCGTATCTAATGATTGAACTTTCCATCAAAATGAGCTCTGTTACTGAATTGCACCGGGTGGGGTTGGGGTTAAATTACCCGCGAATGCAAAAGCACCGACTGGAGTGGACGTGGGAGAGTGGGAGAAGGAGGTAGGGCAATAAACTTTTCCCGGACTGGAATCCGATTTCTCACCGGGAAAATGGAATGTTGCGTCCACCACTCTCGCTCTCTCTCTCACTCGCTCGAAACGCCCGTGTACACTTTCCATGAAACACCGGGACACTCATTAGCTTCGGCGATGGAGGGGGAGCGAGTAACTAATGTCGTATTTTATTTCCATTTCCATGCGCCAACCTCGCCGTCTTCCCTCGCCGGTCGTACGCACAGGTCGTTAAGATGATGATGATTGTGGTGATAATCTTTGCCGTTTGCTGGCTTCCGTTTCAAATCTACTTCATCCTGACGTCGTACTACCCGGATCTGACGAAGAAACCGTACATCCAGGAGGTGTATCTCGCCATCTACTGGCTCGCGATGAGCAACTCGATGTACAATCCCATCATCTACTGCTGGATGAAGAAAATTTTACTGTGAATGCAGCTCAACCAACCATTTTGAGCTCCCCATAGACCAGGAATATAGGTATTTCCATTCCTGGAATCAGTTCATGGTAGCGTCCAACGGGTTTAGTTCTTCGAACAAGCATCGACATGTGGCACGATCGCACGGTGCCCTACTGCCCATCACCAGTCGCCAGTCCAAAAAGGCAAAGTTTTTCGACACATACACATAGACAAACAAGCAAACATAAACACATACACACATTCCAGGCAAGACGACCGAGCGTGGACGAAACTTCGTATCTAATGATTGAACTTTCCATCAAAATGAGCTCTGTTACTGAATTGCACCGGGTGGGGTTGGGGTTAAATTACCCGCGAATGCAAAAGCACCGACTGGAGTGGACGTGGGAGAGTGGGAGAAGGAGGTAGGGCAATAAACTTTTCCCGGACTGGAATCCGATTTCTCACCGGGAAAATGGAATGTTGCGTCCACCACTCTCGCTCTCTCTCTCACTCGCTCGAAACGCCCGTGTACACTTTCCATGAAACACCGGGACACTCATTAGCTTCGGCGATGGAGGGGGAGCGAGTAACTAATGTCGTATTTTATTTCCATTTCCATGCGCCAACCTCGCCGTCTTCCCTCGCCGGTCGTACGCACAGGTCGTTAAGATGATGATGATTGTGGTGATAATCTTTGCCGTTTGCTGGCTTCCGTTTCAAATCTACTTCATCCTGACGTCGTACTACCCGGATCTGACGAAGAAACCGTACATCCAGGAGGTGTATCTCGCCATCTACTGGCTCGCGATGAGCAACTCGATGTACAATCCCATCATCTACTGCTGGATGAAGAAAATTTTACTGTGAATGCAGCTCAACCAACCATTTTGAGCTCCCCATAGACCAGGAATATAGGTATTTCCATTCCTGGAATCAGTTCATGGTAGCGTCCAACGGGTTTAGTTCTTCGAACAAGCATCGACATGTGGCACGATCGCACGGTGCCCTACTGCCCATCACCAGTCGCCAGTCCAAAAAGGCAAAGTTTTTCGACACATACACATAGACAAACAAGCAAACATAAACACATACACACATTCCAGGCAAGACGACCGAGCGTGGACGAAACTTCGTATCTAATGATTGAACTTTCCATCAAAATGAGCTCTGTTACTGAATTGCACCGGGTGGGGTTGGGGTTAAATTACCCGCGAATGCAAAAGCACCGACTGGAGTGGACGTGGGAGAGTGGGAGAAGGAGGTAGGGCAATAAACTTTTCCCGGACTGGAATCCGATTTCTCACCGGGAAAATGGAATGTTGCGTCCACCACTCTCGCTCTCTCTCTCACTCGCTCGAAACGCCCGTGTACACTTTCCATGAAACACCGGGACACTCATTAGCTTCGGCGATGGAGGGGGAGCGAGTAACTAATGTCGTATTTTATTTCCATTTCCATGCGCCAACCTCGCCGTCTTCCCTCGCCGGTCGTACGCACAGGTCGTTAAGATGATGATGATTGTGGTGATAATCTTTGCCGTTTGCTGGCTTCCGTTTCAAATCTACTTCATCCTGACGTCGTACTACCCGGATCTGACGAAGAAACCGTACATCCAGGAGGTGTATCTCGCCATCTACTGGCTCGCGATGAGCAACTCGATGTACAATCCCATCATCTACTGCTGGATGAAGAAAATTTTACTGTGAATGCAGCTCAACCAACCATTTTGAGCTCCCCATAGACCAGGAATATAGGTATTTCCATTCCTGGAATCAGTTCATGGTAGCGTCCAACGGGTTTAGTTCTTCGAACAAGCATCGACATGTGGCACGATCGCACGGTGCCCTACTGCCCATCACCAGTCGCCAGTCCAAAAAGGCAAAGTTTTTCGACACATACACATAGACAAACAAGCAAACATAAACACATACACACATTCCAGGCAAGACGACCGAGCGTGGACGAAACTTCGTATCTAATGATTGAACTTTCCATCAAAATGAGCTCTGTTACTGAATTGCACCGGGTGGGGTTGGGGTTAAATTACCCGCGAATGCAAAAGCACCGACTGGAGTGGACGTGGGAGAGTGGGAGAAGGAGGTAGGGCAATAAACTTTTCCCGGACTGGAATCCGATTTCTCACCGGGAAAATGGAATGTTGCGTCCACCACTCTCGCTCTCTCTCTCACTCGCTCGAAACGCCCGTGTACACTTTCCATGAAACACCGGGACACTCATTAGCTTCGGCGATGGAGGGGGAGCGAGTAACTAATGTCGTATTTTATTTCCATTTCCATGCGCCAACCTCGCCGTCTTCCCTCGCCGGTCGTACGCACAGGTCGTTAAGATGATGATGATTGTGGTGATAATCTTTGCCGTTTGCTGGCTTCCGTTTCAAATCTACTTCATCCTGACGTCGTACTACCCGGATCTGACGAAGAAACCGTACATCCAGGAGGTGTATCTCGCCATCTACTGGCTCGCGATGAGCAACTCGATGTACAATCCCATCATCTACTGCTGGATGAAGAAAATTTTACTGTGAATGCAGCTCAACCAACCATTTTGAGCTCCCCATAGACCAGGAATATAGGTATTTCCATTCCTGGAATCAGTTCATGGTAGCGTCCAACGGGTTTAGTTCTTCGAACAAGCATCGACATGTGGCACGATCGCACGGTGCCCTACTGCCCATCACCAGTCGCCAGTCCAAAAAGGCAAAGTTTTTCGACACATACACATAGACAAACAAGCAAACATAAACACATACACACATTCCAGGCAAGACGACCGAGCGTGGACGAAACTTCGTATCTAATGATTGAACTTTCCATCAAAATGAGCTCTGTTACTGAATTGCACCGGGTGGGGTTGGGGTTAAATTACCCGCGAATGCAAAAGCACCGACTGGAGTGGACGTGGGAGAGTGGGAGAAGGAGGTAGGGCAATAAACTTTTCCCGGACTGGAATCCGATTTCTCACCGGGAAAATGGAATGTTGCGTCCACCACTCTCGCTCTCTCTCTCACTCGCTCGAAACGCCCGTGTACACTTTCCATGAAACACCGGGACACTCATTAGCTTCGGCGATGGAGGGGGAGCGAGTAACTAATGTCGTATTTTATTTCCATTTCCATGCGCCAACCTCGCCGTCTTCCCTCGCCGGTCGTACGCACAGGTCGTTAAGATGATGATGATTGTGGTGATAATCTTTGCCGTTTGCTGGCGAGGCGAACCCGTTGTTTGGGTCGGGTTATCTGGCGCTCCTGCCTCCGAAAAAAGGGATGCTGTTGTTTTGTTTTTCGTCTACCCCTCCCACCCCACCCTTTCCGGTGGGTTTCCCTTCCCACCCACCACTCTCTAACCGTTTATTCCTGGGAGCCGGCAAGATTAGTTACCGGATCGAATGGCTCCCGGTGTGGCGAACTGAAATGGCGAACCGTAAACCGTAAATCGAGAGCGATTTAATCGACGAAGATTTAGATTTGACTCCATTAATCACGATAAGTGCGAAACGGTGTCGAGCGCCGTGACCGGTGTTGCCGGAAGGGCCCCGGCCGGGACGCCACCGGCACCGGGGCTGTAAGCCGCAAACAATAGACAGCGAGTCAAAGGACCAATTTAATCGTTAAGCGTTACGAAGTAAGCCCCTTAGACGCAACGAACAACACGTGGGAAAACGTGAAAAAATAGTCAGGATAACTCCGCAACAGCTCCGTGCGCGGGAGCGGCCAACGGAAAGGCCTCCTTGTACTGTGTGTTAATTTTTGGATCAACTGCTGTGGGTTTTGTGCAGTAGGTTCGACGTGTGGCCAGCGTGTAGCCACGGGCTAGGTGGATGTGGCGCAAAACAACCTGGTGTAATAAATCTTATTCCTGGCCTCTATCACTCACTCTCTCTTTCTCTCTCTCTGTACTTGGGTGCATGTTTCGGGGGGGAAAAAAACTGGTGTGATGATATGCGGGACTTACTTGTGCGGCTCGTGTGGTACGTTCATCACGGCCCCAATGTCTGGCCCTGACTTCTTCAAAATGAAGTTTTCTCCGACCGCGGCAATTCTTCCCATCGACACGCCAGCACGAGAAGGATTTAATTAATTCTTTTCTCTCGTCTCTGCAACGGGGTCGTCTCGTTTCGTGTTTATTGTAGCGATACCGCGTGGAATGGAAGTGTATGTACAGACGTCTATTTACAGCTCGGTCGTTTCCAGGTTCCGCGCGCACAGCGTCGACTCGTTGCCGACACGTTGCTTGATCTGGTAGTTGTTGGCGGCGTTGTTAGCCTCCGCCCCGGTGAGACTCCTCCGCGCCTCGTACTGCAGACAGTTGTCCATGAAGAAGCCGGAGCTAAGCGAACGCTCGTACTGCGCATCGATCGCGTCCTTGCACTTGTCAAACTCGTCCTTCATCCAGTCGCCCTCCGGGCCGGTGCTGCTGATCCAGATCGGATTGCTGCCCTTCAACGTCGCGTGCACACTGTTAAGCTGATTAACAGCCCGAGCAGCTTTATTTATAGCGAGGCGAACCCGTTGTTTGGGTCGGGTTATCTGGCGCTCCTGCCTCCGAAAAAAGGGATGCTGTTGTTTTGTTTTTCGTCTACCCCTCCCACCCCACCCTTTCCGGTGGGTTTCCCTTCCCACCCACCACTCTCTAACCGTTTATTCCTGGGAGCCGGCAAGATTAGTTACCGGATCGAATGGCTCCCGGTGTGGCGAACTGAAATGGCGAACCGTAAACCGTAAATCGAGAGCGATTTAATCGACGAAGATTTAGATTTGACTCCATTAATCACGATAAGTGCGAAACGGTGTCGAGCGCCGTGACCGGTGTTGCCGGAAGGGCCCCGGCCGGGACGCCACCGGCACCGGGGCTGTAAGCCGCAAACAATAGACAGCGAGTCAAAGGACCAATTTAATCGTTAAGCGTTACGAAGTAAGCCCCTTAGACGCAACGAACAACACGTGGGAAAACGTGAAAAAATAGTCAGGATAACTCCGCAACAGCTCCGTGCGCGGGAGCGGCCAACGGAAAGGCCTCCTTGTACTGTGTGTTAATTTTTGGATCAACTGCTGTGGGTTTTGTGCAGTAGGTTCGACGTGTGGCCAGCGTGTAGCCACGGGCTAGGTGGATGTGGCGCAAAACAACCTGGTGTAATAAATCTTATTCCTGGCCTCTATCACTCACTCTCTCTTTCTCTCTCTATCGTCTCGTTTCGTGTTTATTGTAGCGATACCGCGTGGAATGGAAGTGTATGTACAGACGTCTATTTACAGCTCGGTCGTTTCCAGGTTCCGCGCGCACAGCGTCGACTCGTTGCCGACACGTTGCTTGATCTGGTAGTTGTTGGCGGCGTTGTTAGCCTCCGCCCCGGTGAGACTCCTCCGCGCCTCGTACTGCAGACAGTTGTCCATGAAGAAGCCGGAGCTAAGCGAACGCTCGTACTGCGCATCGATCGCGTCCTTGCACTTGTCAAACTCGTCCTTCATCCAGTCGCCCTCCGGGCCGGTGCTGCTGATCCAGATCGGATTGCTGCCCTTCACGCTGTGCTTGTTCGTGTTCGGCACCGCACCGAGCACCTCCTGGTACATGCGACTAGGGCCCGATGTGCCTGTCCAGAGCGAACGGGAAGCCGGTTTAGAGTTATATTCATGTGGCACGAAGTGATGCCCACTTCCGCCCCTTACCGTACGCCGCTATCTTGGCCGCTCGCAGACGCCTCCGGTAGGACAACCGCTGCGAAATAGACAGACCGATCACGACGATCAACAGTGCACCGAGAATGATGTTGGTCACGAAAAGCCATATGATGTTCACCGACAACTCATCCATTTCCGCCGTCTGCACCAACTCGGAGGCTTGTGTGTCTAGAACGTTGAATTCCTGTGAGAATGCATTGAGAACTAGTGTCATAACTTGCTCTTAATACCCTACTCAATAGTCCCTGAAAGTTACCTTGAACAGACGATCCAGCTTCTCGACGTGCTTATCCAGCAACTGGAGCACTTGATGCACCTCCAGCACGGAGTTGTTCTTCTGATCGACCAGATGCATGAACATATCGCTCTTCGTCCGATCGACGGAACCGTCCGGGTTTTCATGCAGCCTAATGTCGTCGATGTTCACAATACACCCGCTTACGTTACTCAGAATCCTGGTGCGCAAAAACATTGGATTAGTGGTCTACCCGCTTCAATCACACTCTCTCTTCTTACTCTCGGAAACTGTGGATATTATGGTGAATCTCCGATGGCCGCTGGCGTAGAATAAACTTCACCCGCTGATCCTCCCGTATAAGGTAGATGAAGACGTGCGCACGATCGTGACACCCGTACGAATCGTTCGCCGTCACTGAGAAGTCGAAATAACCCCGCATCGACTTCTGGGGGAAAAAGTTCAACAGTATCTTGCCCGTTTCTGCGTCCACCAGGAATGGGTCACTTCGAAGGTCGTCCAATCCTTCGGCGAGTGTTTTCCGTACCTCGCCGTGACGGTAGTAGCGGATCAGCCCGTTCAACCCATCGTCGTCATCAGTTGCCTAACGAATTGAGAGAGATAAAACAACACGTCACAACCATGACAAGCACTTTGCTCATTGTGATATCGTCGTCATCAGTTGCCTAACGAATTGAGAGAGATAAAACAACACGTCACAACCATGACAAGCACTTTGCTCATTGTGATCAACAAACCGTAAGCTGAAGAATGGTTGCACCAAACTGTGAGGACGTCGATATACCTCCAGTAAATATTTTCGACCCGAACACAGGCGAGTTATCGTTTATGTCGTTGACGTAAACGGTGGCCTTCAGCAAATTACTAGCATGTGCACCCACATCCACCGATAGGTTCGCGTTCATGGCGCAATCTTCCGATGCCTTTATGTGCAGCTTGTACAGCGATCGATTCTCTCGATCTAGCTCCTTCTCCACCTGAAATAATTCGTAACGCGTTTTTATTTTTACTTCAACCACTTCCAATCAAGCGAGCCTCTTTACCGTCAGTTCGTGTGTGACTGGATCCAATCCGAAGTGTCCAGCTTCATTACCCTGCACGATGTAGTAGCAAACGACACTCGCTGCTGGTCCCTCTAGAGGATCCAAATAATCCTGGTCGACTGTATCCGGTAGCCGTACCCTTTCCACACCCGGTGGCGTGTGCTCCGTAAAGTTTAGACTTATTGCTTTGAGCAAAAACTGAGGTTGGTTGTCGTTAACGTCCCGCACATAGACGATCAAATCGACGCTGCTACTCAGTGGCGTCGGAATACCCTGATCGTACGCTTCGATTCGAAGATCGTAGATCATCTGTTGTTCTCGGTCGAGCGGTGAGGCAAGACTCAGCTCGCCAGTCTCTTTGTCGATGCCAAACTTCCGGTAGTTCCCGGAGGTGTCCATTTTAAGCCGATAGCGTACGATCGCGTTCTCACCGACATCTTCGTCATAAGCGTGCACTTGGAAGAATGGTTTCCCAATCGTTGTATTCTGTTCAAGAAACAAAAGGTATCATTTAGAACGCAAGTCAAACATTCATGTCATACGCCCAATGTGTGCTAACCTCAAACACCTTCACGGTCGTATTACCACTCGGCACGACAAACACCGGAGCATGATCGTTGAAGTCTGTCACACAAATTTCGACCGTATCGCGCACCGTATTCGGTACACTGCCAAGATCACTCACTATCAGTTCCAGCGTATAGTTCCCATGCAGATTCTTCAACGGTCCTCGGGAATAAATTTCCGCATACTGAGCAGACACCTGCTGGATATAGAATATGCCCGAGGCGTCCGTGATGTCGAAGCTGAGCTGCCCGTTTCCATGCGATGGATCGTCTGCATCGGTCGCCCGTAACTTCACGATCGGATCGTTTATGTTGTGATACTCGGTGATCATGCTGCAACCGGCAGGTTTCTGGACAACTGGCGCATTATCGTTATCATCCGTTACGTGTACACTTTTAATTAAAAACACAACAATTAATCTCTTCATTGAGAGTCTAGAAAAAAAGACCAAGATAGTTTTACTTACAGTATATGTTTGAACGCATTCCGACTCTCTCCGTTTAGGTATCCATCACTGTAATCGTCTAATGCGATTGTTTGCGCCTCGACGACGCAACATAAAAGCCACGAAAATAGGATCCGTTTTTATATGTTCCCACGTGTGATTGTGTGTGCGCGCGTGTGTGTGTTCGCAAACATAATTTAATAAGTTAAGCCAGGCGATGATGTACGTACACACGGTGGTGGTGGTGGTGGTGAAGGGCGAAAAAAACATTATTATGTGGCACCTCTTCGGTGATTAAAACAGCAAGGTGCTACTTTGTCACACAGTTTTATGTGTACAAACACACACCGACATACTCGACAGCTGTGCGCGCCCCACAGCGGCACGTCCCGTTCCGCGCACATCAAATAACGCTCAAAACGGTAAATCTAATCACCACTCTGTCCTGCGTCGCCAGCTGCAGGCGTCTGCCCCCGAAAGGAAAGTTCCGCCGCATGTAACATTCGCATGAAATATGCGAAACAATAGATCGCGCACAAAATACGCCGAAATAAGTGCTAA
>KZ070031.1:0-30148 GCA_002091845.1 Anopheles cracens
GAGAGAGAGAGAGAGAGAGAGAGAAAGAAAGGGACAAAACCGGTTGATCGTGCGGTAAAGATTGCCGCCCCAAAATGTGTACGATGCGCAATTAAAACAACGTTAGGTTCCCCGAACCAACCGGTCACCATCTGGTAAATTCGGTAACGATGGCAAAGACCGGCCATTCTTCACACTCTGCACAATTTATATGGAAGACACAGTAGGTGTACAGAAAATCTGAATGCTCGCTGGATGTCGTATAAAAAACATTGCAATTGCCTTTAAGATCATAACATCCGCTGCACAACAGAGAACGGCGATCGTCAATCCTACTTTTACTACCCAATTGATTCGAAAATAAACCATTCAAAGCTATTAGAAAGTATCCGGGGACAATTCGCACCTTGACATACGAGGCCCGATTTGTCCATATTTCATCTGAATAAGAAAAAAATCATACTTGCTAATGAAAGTGCCGCAAATGGCTGTTATGCGTCATTTGGTACGAACGTTTTAACAGAACGCAGGCAACCCCCTCCTGTATGATCACCCCTGATAGGTGCGGGTGGGCCATTCGAGTTATCTGAGTGCTAAAATTGGGACTCTTTGCAGGCCATCATACCACCATGAGTACATAAGTACACGAGCCTCGTCTCAAGTCTCTTGGCAGCCACGATGGCTATAATGGTTGGTTCCAGAGCATTCGGAGAGTATGCTGTTTGTCGCAAGCCATTAGTCATTGGTGTTTGCAGAACCACGCTTTACTACCGAGCACAACCTACCAAGCGCTCCATATCGTGCGAATAGAAGCCGATCTTACTCTGAGAAGATCGTTGTCGGTGGGGGTAACTCCAGTCGTTTGCGTTTGAATATCTCCATATCTCCGCTCAGGCCCGACGTTAGGCCCATAGCACGTATTATGATCGTTCGAGCTTGAGACGAGATGAGTCTCCGCACGCGGGTTTTCCCACCACCTCCTTCTCCGTCTCACTCGCGATCGTACTCGCGCACGCACACTAACTCGTACGTTTCCCTGGCATTTCCGATGACAGTGAGACACGCGAGAGCGAACGTCGAATGCGTGATGTACCGGGGTAGTCACCCCTAAAGCAAGTGTGGCTGTGTTGGTGCATTATTCCACCCCGGGTGGGTCGGTTCGTGTTAGCGTTTGGCCGCCCGTCAGTCCAGTTCGCTGTTGTACACCGCACGGCGTGGCCACGTTCCTTTCGCGGTCGCTTGTTTCGCTACGAACGAACGAGCGATCCAACCGCAACACTGCAGGTGTGTTTGTGGTATTGGGTGTGTACGGGAGCGCGCGCGCGCGCACCAACCCCTTCTTGGCGTCCCTCAAAAGGGCGGAGGGTGTTTCACATTTCCCTTTCGATCGTAGCGGCATTTTACGGTGGCCCGTTTCGCGCGCGCTTTCGTTGTTTTTCGTCTCACTCCACTCCAGGACCAGTTCATTCATTCCGGTGTGCATTCGGTTCGTCCTTCGGTTCGGCCACACGCGGCTGCATTTCCACACGCGCGCGAGAGATTTTATTTTCGAGCTGCATGTGCCGGTGTCGGTGTTTTTGTTTTAAAGCATTGCATTCTCCAGAAGCTGATGAAAACCGCTGTTGTGTTTTTCGTTGGCAAGTGAGGTTATGTGACCGAAGTGTTCATTTCATTGCGAATTAAACGTACCCTCCGTTCCTTGGCCTACTCGGAAAGGTCGGCGAGCGAGCGCGTGGTACCGTGGAAATCCGCCTACTCTGTGGCGTTCGAAAGGAAAAGCGGTGGGTTTGCAATTATTGCACTGTCATCGGTGTTGAATGATTTTTGTTGTTGCGGTGCCCCGTCGTCGTTCAGGTGTGGTAACGTGTGTGGTGGAACCAGATTACGAGCGGTGCAACGGTGCAGGAGTACCGTCGATCCATTAGTGTTGGTGATTTGTGTGAAATGCTTTCCTGTCTGGTTTGTGTGCTCCTTGTGAAGTCGTTTGTCATTCGCGGTATATGAAAGAGAAAAATCTCAGCACGGAATGTGCCACTGGAACAACAGGGTTAATGTTCCCTGCGACACCTCCGCCATTGAGGCGTGCTAAACCCGAGAATGTGAGGGAACCGGCCGGAACCGGAAAAAAAGGTTAGTGTGTGTTTTGCTGGTGGGCGACGGGCCCAAATCGAGGGCAATTATCGTCATACGAATGGCAGTGATTGGGGGCGGGTGGCTAAAGTAATGTTCAGTTTTTGAACTTCTCGTGGTGGTTCGTGTGCTGGCCGGTTGCCAAATGCGCCACGGCAACCGACAAACGATAAACCGTCTCGGAACCTGCAGCTTGGAAGGGAACTAGTGTCAGCACTGCAGTTGGTTTGTGATTGCACGCGCTCCGGTTCAAGGGTTCCACTCGTCGTGCACAGTTCCGAAGAATGTCGATGGACATTCGACGCCTGCAACAAGCGGAGTCGTGTAAACCGGATTTGAGCTTGAAAAATTCCCCACGGGCCCATTCGACGCCGGTTTGAAAGTATGCCATCGATGCAATCTAATCAAAAGTGCAAGATTTGCAAGTGATTTAGCGTGTAATGTCTACGATTTAGCATAGCAAGTGGCACGACCTTGTCGAGAGAATGAGCATAGATCGTTCACGGTGTGGAAATGTACACCGCAAAGCCGGATAGCAACAACTTGTTGCAAAGTGTTGAGCAGACATTCCCAAACTCCCCACTCCCCCATTACCTTCCATCATCCCATGAGGGAATGTGCCTTTTTTTTATTAAACAAATACCTTCAACACCACGAAAACCTCCAAGGTTAGGTCATCGTCGGTATAGTCGGCTCACACGGTACAGCGAAAGCCTCCAGTCTGACCTGTTCCGAGGTCTCTATGCTGCGGCTCTTGAGCTCGTCGAGCACGCGTGTGCGTGCAAGCTCATGGAAGGTGCTCAGAGTCTCCAATACAACACCGACAGAGACCATTCCCCACCACTGTGTCATCGGCTAAGTCTGAGTCGCTCGAGACTTAAAGCGACGAATAGGCTTTCTAACGACTGGAGCCCCCTGGAATGTTATGTAAACCATTCCCCTCTCCCTCTGTTGGTCGCCACAGGGCTCGAGTTGAGAAGACAAGCAATATGAAGACGCAAGATAGGTAGACAGAAATATTGGCGGTGTCACCACCCTGTCCATAGTCAACGCCAACTACTGTACGGAAGAGAAACCATAGAAATCGGTGTGGAGCTGGCAGCACGTGTTGGTGAGACAATCATTCAAAAAAGACACAAGGTACAACAGTATGCGTCTTTCGGTTTGAAATCGCACAAACGAAATACGTTTCGGTGAACCAAGCGAACAAAAACAAAACCACGTAGAATCGTCCCAAAGCTAATTTGGACATTTTAAACGCTTGTGCATGACGTACTACTGCACTGTTCATCCGGCTACTTAGATCGACCCAAACTCGGTGAACGTTAATTTGGGAAATCAAAGAATGCTCCACGGTCGCTAACGAGACGAATGGTTGCTACAGTGCCGTCTCCAAAGTGGTCCAACATCACCGCACTGTCTGAATCGAGAGGAAAGGGAACCGGTGGCATCGTACCCCTAATCCTAAACCCGAAGTGCGTGAAAAAACATCGTTTAAAAACGAAGGACATCGGGGGCTTGTGTGCATACTTTTTGATTCGTCTCACCTTGAGCTAACAAGCGTCCGAGGTTTACTTACGAAAGGGATTAAACGGAAACTTCACTTTGTAACGGCCATATGATCTCTCTTGCCCGACAACACCCATTGAAGGGTGCACCAGCTTCAACAATTAGCAGCTTTTCCAGTCGCGTCACGTGTATTTCATCGCGTTCCGCAATTAGTCAGTAACCTATAATTGTTGCTCCCATTGGGCCGCATAAAGCCCGAAGGTGAGCCTGTCATATGTGCTCGTGACCGGGGATATTGAAGCGCGGTCGGTGTAGTTGGGTTCAGTGATTCTCACATGAACAACATTACTTACGATATTAGCGCCTTTCGTTCCGATATATTTGTCAGTACTTGATTTCTGTTCATAATTGGCGATCATCGGCGTGCCGTTGTTGGAGGCTGGCTGAAATAGAATTCGTACACCATATATACTCTTATCACGGTAATGAGTTATAAAATCATACTACTGAAATGTACTGTTAGTTATACTAGTGATATGCAGTACTGCACTTGGCACTGCTAGTTATACTAGTGATATTGCCTAAATTAGGCGATGTTTGCTGAAACTTTAGGAACTCATCATGAAGATATCATTAAATATGTGATAAACCCACCAACAATTTTTGCCTAGAAGCTGCGGCTCTTGAGCTCGTCGAGCACGCGTGTGCGTGCAAGCTCATGGAAGGTGCTCAGAGTCTCCAATACAACACCGACAGAGACCATTCCCCACCACTGTGTCATCGGCTAAGTCTGAGTCGCTCGAGACTTAAAGCGACGAATAGGCTTTCTAACGACTGGAGCCCCCTGGAATGTTATGTAAACCATTCCCCTCTCCCTCTGTTGGTCGCCACAGGGCTCGAGTTGAGAAGACAAGCAATATGAAGACGCAAGATAGGTAGACAGAAATATTGGCGGTGTCACCACCCTGTCCATAGTCAACGCCAACTACTGTACGGAAGAGAAACCATAGAAATCGGTGTGGAGCTGGCAGCACGTGTTTCGTACAAGGTACAACAGTATGCGTCTTTCGGTTTGAAATCGCACAAACGAAATACGTTTCGGTGAACCAAGCGAACAAAAACAAAACCACGTAGAATCGTCCCAAAGCTAATTACACACACACAACACCGCAAGGAAAAGTGCGCCCACGTGGAAGGCGTAAGGATTAACGTGAGCACGGGAGCACGTGGTCGCGAGCAAATTCGGTGTTATGGAAAGCAAATGGAAAAAAGGAAAAGCGCAAACACTTCTTCGGGATTATCTTCCATTGCGCATGGCTAATTGACATGGGCACATACCGGCGGGCACCTTTATACTACGCCAGTCAAGGGGTTGGAAGGAAAAGTATGTACATACAATGGGAAGCAGGCACGTTGAGTTATGATCTCATTATACCGATCACGGCACACCGGTGAAATGGTGGTATGCGGTGACACAATCGACTATATTTCCTCCACACCCGTTCGTCTGCATGCTTGAAGCCTGGTGGCACTAAGCTTGTACTACTCATTAAAGTACCCGTAGTTCCGGTGAAAATAAACTACTTCAAAGGCGGAATACTAATGCCAATAGTGTGCCGTCTGTATGCGTCTAGCGTTATCGCGCGTATACTACTTCATCTTGTATTTCGGCGCCATGTTCCGTGTACTCAACCTACTTTTCTGTGCATACATTGTCTTATCGTTTTCAAGTAACGCGTATGGTACCATGTGCAGTACTTTCCGTACCTGCATAACCACGCCGAAGATAACAGCTAATGTGAACCCCTTATTCGGTGCATAATTAATAGTTTGGATATAATTTAACAATGAGTGTCTTGTATCACAAAAAAAGAAAGTGAAGATAACCTCGCTTGGACATGTACGGCAAACTTTTCTATTGTCGGAAAGTAATTGGAAACACTTTAACCGGTTACACCTGCCCGGGGAGAGCTAATCAAACATTCCGATAGCACATTTCTTTTTCCCACCGATACGGTTACCCCGTTGCATCGATTTTACCACCGGTTTGTTCTGTCATTGTTCGTTAGTCCACCCGCTGGTCCACCCGCTTGTGGCCAGAAGTAGGTCACGCGGTAAGTTCTACAACTCCGCACGGAGGGCTCCATAAATCGTAAGTAATGCTACGGCGTGACCAATCGATTCGAGTTTCAACCAGCCGTAGTGAAATCGTAAGTTGCGTCTCCAATGAGGCCTCGTAGTGGGTCATATTTTTCCTCCTTCCTAGCACTGCGTACAGCAAGAACTCACACACTGCTGCATCGGGAGTTGCACACGTCAATCGAGAAGCGGGCACCAAGTGTCAAGGTCCTGGGTGAGGTGAGCTATTATCATCGGGCTTTCCCTTGCCGGACAGTATGGCTTCCCTTTCCCCTCTCACTGTGCGAGCACCGATGCAGCACCCCGACACGCAAGCAACCTGTTGGCCAACGTGTACGTTCCGCCCTCGGATCGATAGATAAACATGTTTCTTGCGACAATTTAACGCCATGATTGATGCCACCGAGAATTGCGCCTTCCTCGGTCGGGTGCACGGTCTTGGGAGAGACTCCCGATGCATTAATAATGGCGCTTATGTGGATGAGGATATAAAGCTGAACTTTCTCAGTCTGGGACGCTCAATTTGAGAAATTAAAGAACTCAAACATAAATTAAACGCACCTAATGGCGCGCGTGTCTTTCGTGCTGACGTTTGGAGTACTTTCGAAACTTCTTCACCGCATGCAATCCAATCGAGTCGTCACGAATCCGGTGCACGTTTCACCAGGTCTGGGCTGGCCGCTTGGCGGACACTAATGATTCACACCTAATCTGCAGGGCTAAAAAATTCATGCAGTTCCCACGATATATGTGGCTAGAATGTGATGGCTCTGCTAGAATGTGGTGGCACGCCAAATCGCTCACTATCGGACGCGGTACGGTGATGAGCCTCATGAATCGGGGAATCCACAGTATCGTGGCGACACCATAAAAATTTAATGACTCACCATCAATAACGAGGTGCGGTGCGAGTTTGCAGTTCGCGATGATGAATTATGTCAGTGCGTCAGGGTGGGAGGAATCGTACAGGCCGAAGCGTCTCTCTTTTGTGTACTGGCCGCACATACAAATTTTCCTGCAAGCTTTGCACGTCTTGCGATAGTCTGCGGAGCACAAACCGCGTCACTTCCATCCGTGATAGAAATATGGGTCGGAAATTGGTTCCATTCCATCATGTTGACCTTTCCGTCCGCTGTTGGCACACAGATTAGTTACAATGTAGCACGTGATATGGGAATTTTAGTAACAAAAAAAAAACACGATCCATAATGACACGACCCAATCGGATACAAACACCGAGGGTCACGGTTGAAGATTAACAGCCGCTCAAGGTGCTGTCTCTCATTTGTGTACCACTACCTCTACTACCGATGCACACCAGCACAGGTGGCTATTCACGAACGGGCCAACGTCACCCATTCGAGTGAATGGAAATGGCCGAAAAATACGAATCCATCAGTGGGAATGAATCAAATTGGGGTTCCGTTTGCATAACATCGTAAAACAAACGGCAACCGCTCGAACGCACAATGTCGTGTCATGAAGAAGCACATTACCTGCCTGGAACCCCTGATGACGTGATGTCCACCGTAGAATAGTTGTGTGTGCTTCGGGCAAAACATTCGTGTAAAAAAAAACATTGTGATGAACAAATTGAACACAACTTCGTGGACGAAGGGAAACATCTAGGTCAACGTTAGAGTGACATTAAAAGTGGCTGTTCTTTGGAAGTTCTAATGAGCGCGTTGCGAATTTTGCGCTCTCAAGGTAATGCGATTTTAATCCATTTCGATGAAATCGACCGTTTAGCTAGTATCAAGGGCAGCGCTGCAGTCATGTTCTAGTTGCAAATGCCGCAGGACATCATTAAGATCTTCAGAGGAGGATTGCGACCAAGGTTGGTCAAAGCTAGGAACCAGTTATATGTAAGTGTTTTCATTTTGCAACGACAAAAGTGGTTCCCTGTATTGAATGTTGTACACATCCAAATGAAGTACAGTTAGTCAATATTGATTTAGTTAATTCGATCGATAAGAAGGGTGGTAGATACTATCTAATCGTTTATTAGCGTTTACTACGGTCAGCCGATGGCACTAAAAAAAAACCTTAACTGCTCACGATGGTTGTTAGGAAACTGATGATGCTTGTAAGTGTGTCTCTTTTAACCTTTATTTAAACCAGACTCAATGTGTCAATTTCAATGCAGGTTATTCGCAATCGCTTATTGTAATATACTATCTATAAATGTCGTCATTTTATACTAACCTGTTCACAAATCACAGACAAAGTACAACACAACAATCAGTAGCAAATTTGGAATCACCATACTACCACTACTATCATTGCACAGCTCCGTCGTGCAGAGATCGCAATCGACCAGCCTGATCGCTTCGGGTAGTTCGTCCTGAATCAAATTGCACATCGTTTTGTCGTTGTAGAAACACTCCCGTATGTACGCACTCGACAGCGTTCCCTCGGCGTACACCGATAGGCAGGCCTGCTCGCCTTGAATCTCACAATCTACTTCCCGTGCATTTGCTTTGCAATCGGCCCAACCGACGCCACTGGAACATTGGTAGCAGCGCAGTGCGTGCGCTACGTCATAAGTGTTTACGACCCGAAAAAAAAGAGATACAGTAGATTAGGTGGTTTTGTCTGGCAGGTCGCCCGTATACCTACCAATGTTTGACAATGCTAATAACAGTAAAATATTCCTACATGTCGCTACACTGTATCCGTCCTTTTTCATCGTTCCTTTTTTTTAGTGGATCTTGCGATCACTTTTGGCCCTCGGCTCCGTCTAGCGATAAACACTGTACTGAAAACGTGGAGGGATGAGCACTCGATTAAATGCATCGCAGTGCGCTTGATTATTCCAATATATCACCATATCAGGAAGGATGAAAAACATATGGTTTCGATAAGATAAAACTTTACTCTTATATTGGACGCGTAAAACTGAACATCTGTCGTGTCTTTTGACGAATATGTAACTGCTAGTGTAAAGAAAAACCACCACTGAAAATCGTCTTTTAGTATGAATTTAACACATTCATTTATTTCCAATATCAAATATTCTCTAGCTCTAGCTCTAACTTAATCGATCACTTCCACAACAACAAAGCGACGGCCATCAGCAGCACACTCGAAAGCGTCACACTGATGCTGCTCGCACCATTACACAACTCCGTCGTGCAGAGATCACAATCGACTATCCTGATTTCCGAAGGCAACGTGCTCTGGATCAAGTTGCACAGAGACTTGTCGTTGAACAGGCAATCGCGGACGTACGCGTATCCTGTGACACCGGCAATCGTTCCCTTGGCGTACACGCTGACACAGGCCGGTTCCAGTTGGCGAGCTTCGGCCGGCAGAAAGATACTACGACCCATAACGGACATCTGGCTGGTGGTACTGCATTGCACGACGATGGCGTTTGCATTACAATTGCTCCAACTGTCACTGCTGGCACACTGGTAGCACTGTAGAGCGGACACTATTGTTGGAGACAAGTGAAAACAGTAAATGTCATTACAATCTCTACTATCAACTAGTAAGAACCTCAAAATAGCTCAGCACAGTTCCCTACCAGAGCTCGTGAGCATTAAAAGCGCCCCAAGGAAGGAGCACACTACGAACAAGCTGCTCATTTGCTTCATCTTTTGCAGTTTTTCTGTAACGATCACTTCACAATTCGAACACCGTTGGTGCGGAAACTGCAAACACTCGCACGGATAGACGTTTAATGGTTTCCGGAACGTCACGTTCCATACCTTTAATATCACTCTCTGACCAACACCAAACCGACACCAATAATCGATTATGATAAGATAAGAAATCGTTGCTCGGTTCGCCGTTCGATAAGCGTGAGTCACTTCCCAGTACCCATTCTAGCTATTGGACTAAAAGAATGCTTTTGTTACCCTTCCTGCAATCAATTAGTAAATCCAAACCGATTACATACAACCTTAGACAAATACGGCGAAATCGCTGGCCCAACAGTCCGTGTCGTAACGCGAAGCAAACCATGCCCTTGAAATTGGTGGCCCCTTAGACCTTTCGGCCACCTTGGCGACAGCGGGACGGGAAATCGAGTGCCAATCGGAAGGAATGCGACCGCTGCAAGTGCACATGCAAATGCAATTTATTGTCGAACCGCACGCCATCGTACGCTCCTTCTGTGATGGGCGTTTGAAGCAGTAAAGTTGGAACGACATATCACTGGTTTGGTTCGCATACCACGGAAATCCATCACAAACCGTCACAAACGTGACCGTGAAGCAATTCCACAAGGGCCTTCGCTGCCTGAGTGATTTAAAAGAGAGATTATTAAGAAATTATAAACTGCACTCATGTCTGTCGTAACAACCGGTAATCCAACCTGCGACAATTCAATCTAGCAAAACTCCTCTCACACGTCCTTATCGCGATAAGTCTAATAAAAGTAAGAATACATTTCACCTTCTTTTTCTTTCATTCGGCTACCGTATTTCCGGAGCTATTATCTCTTGCACTGGCTGAGGGAATCACCGGATTGCTACACTAATCACTGTTACCACGCGGGACCGTCCGTTGCCCAATGGCGAATTTTGCGTCGCGTTTGTAAGAACATAACGATAGCGAATGACGTGTTGGGTGTAAAATAGTTGTTTTGGTTGATAAGGCCTCTTGTGCAAGGCTATGATAGATATGATACAGCTTTTGTGAGGACAGAATAGGTTGTAAGACAACTAGAGCACGTTGCTAAATGATCACTTTTGACACTATTGGACTCTTGTGGACTTATTGGACTTATTTTTGCTATAAGCTTATCTTTGAAATCGAAGGAGTTGTTATGAGTTGTTTTGTAATCATCATGAGGTTATTATATCGGTATTCCGAAATCCAACATATTGTTGTTGTAAGGCCTAGATGTTTGGGATCATTCCCGTGACATAATCCGGACTGGATATTTTAAAGACCATTGAAACCACCATAGTGTGCTATGAACTTAATAATATCTTGTAAAAAAAACAGCTCCAATAGCTCAGATAGGCTGCGATTGTTTAGTCAATTCTAGTAAAAACTTCGTGTACCTGACTTCAAACATTCTGCGGTAGGTGGATTAAAATATCCATCCACAATCGTTCGAAATAGCATACCGTCCAAACCGTCCTATAGGGCAGGTGGAAAACGCCGGAACGGATAGCGAAAACATATGGTCCGGTTCTCTCGCTTCAAGGCTGTCCCAGAGCTTTCCCGCAGTACCTGTGTGTCCAGTTCAAATAGAATTAAAACCGTTAATAATTTAACGGAATCACTTTCTCCTTGCCGCGTGTGCCTGTGGGGTGGCTTTTCGCGGCCAGCCGCTACCCCAGACGACCTTCTTCTTGGTGTGCTGTGTTGTTTGCCGCCGTGCGATACACACCACCAGCATGTGACCGTATCGCCGGTACCGTTGATGGCAGGTTTCGCGTCCGGTTCAATCAGCTTCTTACTGTCTCGCGTGGTATAAAATTCGTCATTTATTCATCCCTGCGGCTCTGGCTCATTCGCCGGTGGAAAGAAGACAGCCGGCCCGTGGAATAACCACTTACTCAAGCGGTCCTTTTTCGAACCGTTCCGTTCCGGAACGGGGGCATGGGAAGTGTTGTGGATAGCTCGGCTCCCGCGGACAATAATTTGACAGCTCGCCGTGACCCACAGGGGAGTGAACCTCAACCTTACCGGTGTCGGTCGCTACTCTCCTGTACGGCCATCATTGATCAGTATGTTAAATTTCTCACAGAGTGTCCAATAAATCGAAACGCGAGAATTGTGCCCCACCAAGTGTGTTCTTTTCTAATTTCCTTGCGCCCTCCTGCTGCGCCCGCCTGGTCCGCATGGATTATTTCACGAGTGCGCCTGACGAGTCGGACACACTACACCCGTCTACCACGCTCGCACACTTCCGGGTACTCATTACTTCACGTTCTCTCGTTCACACAGGGACTACATTCCGCACGTGACGCTTCTAATGGACGGGTGTCCTGTACCACGCTCCGTGCCACCGTTCGAGCATTGGCTTTGGGTGCCCCCGATGAAATCGCGACCCGGGAAGGACGTGTGTGGTCCTGTTATGTAGAAGGAGCAGCACGATCGCGCAAAGACGTTACCGCTACCGCTGACAGTGACTAAAAGTTGACGTGTTTGGTGTTCCTCTGTAAATGTGATAACATAACCGAAAGTGCATAATCCCTACTGCTGCAACGTGCCACCGGAAGTTTTTTGTGGTGTCGGTACGTGGAACGTAGTGGTGCATCATAGTTCTTGCTCTATGGTTCTAGTGTTGAAGTGTATCGTATGCAACAAATCATCCAAAAGCCTTAGTTCCTAGTGCTAGTGATTCACGGCGGGATCGTACCTCACATGGATGTAGGCGAAAAATGAAGAGAAAAAAAGTAGCATCACATGCCGAAGTGTATAACTCTGCTGCGAGACACCAGTGACGCGATGCTGCAGTGTTTATCGCACTTCGTGTGCGAAAATGTACGTGCCTAGTGTTTTGTGAGTTACGTTTGCCAGTGTTTCGTCTGCCCCCAGCCCGCTTCTTCGCCCACGATGAAGGCAAGGCGAAGTGGTCAGCAGTAGTATACCGGAAGGCGTGCATACCACCAAGTGCAATTCAATTCTACCGTTTGGGGCCAAAGATTACACGATAAGATCGCTACTGTACGCCGTCCACATAGGTTTTCGTGTGCTGTTTGAGCGGTAGTAAGAAGAGACAGCTACCACTCGCTTCAATATGGGCGAATCGAGCAAAGTGCAACAGCAGCAGCAGGATAAAGCCAGACTACGTAAGTAGCTGTTTGATCGTCCCAAAACATATGTTTGTGCTAATTCACTGGATATCGCATTAGTCACGTCCGTCCATCGCTTTGCGCGTTCCCGCTTATCCGCTACTAATAGCTTCGCTTGTTTTGCGATTAATCACCATCCGGTTTGTGGATCGATCACGTAGGGTTTCGCTTGTTGTTACTGCATGAATATTAACAAAGGTTAGGTCATACCGAAATGCAACACCGATGTGATGTTGTTATGGTTGACGCAGCTGCACGTCTCAACACATGTTCGTCCGCTCGCCGATACACTCCCTATCCACGGGTGCACGCGCACCGGAAGCGTCAAGTGCAGCGCCGTGATGCATCCAAAAGCACCCCCCATTATCATCTGTTTAGTATGGGTCAGACCCCCGCGGGCTTGCCCTGTGTTTGTGCGTCGAGAAAAAAGGCGCCACGCAAAAGCTCCCCCACCTTGGCGGCGTTGGAAGTGCATGCCATGCGCAGTACAGCGGTACGAAGTTTCACTTTCACGAGCGAAACGCCGCGCACCGTGTTTATGTTGACAATAATTTGACAGCTCGCCGTGACCCACAGGGGAGTGAACCTCAACCTTACCGGTGTCGGTCGCTACTCTCCTGTACGGCCATCATTGATCAGTATGTTAAATTTCTCACAGAGTGTCCAATAAATCGAAACGCGAGAATTGTGCCCCACCAAGTGTGTTCTTTTCTAATTTCCTTGCGCCCTCCTGCTGCGCCCGCCTGGTCCGCATGGATTATTTCACGAGTGCGCCTGACGAGTCGGACACACTACACCCGTCTACCACGCTCGCACACTTCCGGGTACTCATTACTTCACGTTCTCTCGTTCACACAGGGACTACATTCCGCACGTGACGCTTCTAATGGACGGGTGTCCTGTACCACGCTCCGTGCCACCGTTCGAGCATTGGCTTTGGGTGCCCCCGATGAAATCGCGACCCGGGAAGGACGTGTGTGGTCCTGTTATGTAGAAGGAGCAGCACGATCGCGCAAAGACGTTACCGCTACCGCTGACAGTGACTAAAAGTTGACGTGTTTGGTGTTCCTCTGTAAATGTGATAACATAACCGAAAGTGCATAATCCCTACTGCTGCAACGTGCCACCGGAAGTTTTTTGTGGTGTCGGTACGTGGAACGTAGTGGTGCATCATAGTTCTTGCTCTATGGTTCTAGTGTTGAAGTGTATCGTATGCAACAAATCATCCAAAAGCCTTAGTTCCTAGTGCTAGTGATTCACGGCGGGATCGTACCTCACATGGATGTAGGCGAAAAATGAAGAGAAAAAAAGTAGCATCACATGCCGAAGTGTATAACTCTGCTGCGAGACACCAGTGACGCGATGCTGCAGTGTTTATCGCACTTCGTGTGCGAAAACTTTTGACACTATTGGACTCTTGTGGACTTATTGGACTTATTTTTGCTATAAGCTTATCTTTGAAATCGAAGGAGTTGTTATGAGTTGTTTTGTAATCATCATGAGGTTATTATATCGGTATTCCGAAATCCAACATATTGTTGTTGTAAGGCCTAGATGTTTGGGATCATTCCCGTGACATAATCCGGACTGGATATTTTAAAGACCATTGAAACCACCATAGTGTGCTATGAACTTAATAATATCTTGTAAAAAAAACAGCTCCAATAGCTCAGATAGGCTGCGATTGTTTAGTCAATTCTAGTAAAAACTTCGTGTACCTGACTTCAAACATTCTGCGGTAGGTGGATTAAAATATCCATCCACAATCGTTCGAAATAGCATACCGTCCAAACCGTCCTATAGGGCAGGTGGAAAACGCCGGAACGGATAGCGAAAACATATGGTCCGGTTCTCTCGCTTCAAGGCTGTCCCAGAGCTTTCCCGCAGTACCTGTGTGTCCAGTTCAAATAGAATTAAAACCGTTAATAATTTAACGGAATCACTTTCTCCTTGCCGCGTGTGCCTGTGGGGTGGCTTTTCGCGGCCAGCCGCTACCCCAGACGACCTTCTTCTTGGTGTGCTGTGTTGTTTGCCGCCGTGCGATACACACCACCAGCATGTGACCGTATCGCCGGTACCGTTGATGGCAGGTTTCGCGTCCGGTTCAATCAGCTTCTTACTGTCTCGCGTGGTATAAAATTCGTCATTTATTCATCCCTGCGGCTCTGGCTCATTCGCCGGTGGAAAGAAGACAGCCGGCCCGTGGAATAACCACTTACTCAAGCGGTCCTTTTTCGAACCGTTCCGTTCCGGAACGGGGGCATGGGAAGTGTTGTGGATAGCTCGGCTCCCGCGGACAATAATTTGACAGCTCGCCGTGACCCACAGGGGAGTGAACCTCAACCTTACCGGTGTCGGTCGCTACTCTCCTGTACGCTTTTGACACTATTGGACTCTTGTGGACTTATTGGACTTATTTTTGCTATAAGCTTATCTTTGAAATCGAAGGAGTTGTTATGAGTTGTTTTGTAATCATCATGAGGTTATTATATCGGTATTCCGAAATCCAACATATTGTTGTTGTAAGGCCTAGATGTTTGGGATCATTCCCGTGACATAATCCGGACTGGATATTTTAAAGACCATTGAAACCACCATAGTGTGCTATGAACTTAATAATATCTTGTAAAAAAAACAGCTCCAATAGCTCAGATAGGCTGCGATTGTTTAGTCAATTCTAGTAAGCTATTATCTCTTGCACTGGCTGAGGGAATCACCGGATTGCTACACTAATCACTGTTACCACGCGGGACCGTCCGTTGCCCAATGGCGAATTTTGCGTCGCGTTTGTAAGAACATAACGATAGCGAATGACGTGTTGGGTGTAAAATAGTTGTTTTGGTTGATAAGGCCTCTTGTGCAAGGCTATGATAGATATGATACAGCTTTTGTGAGGACAGAATAGGTTGTAAGACAACTAGAGCACGTTGCTAAATGATCACTTTTGACACTATTGGACTCTTGTGGACTTATTGGACTTATTTTTGCTATAAGCTTATCTTTGAAATCGAAGGAGTTGTTATGAGTTGTTTTGTAATCATCATGAGGTTATTATATCGGTATTCCGAAATCCAACATATTGTTGTTGTAAGGCCTAGATGTTTGGGATCATTCCCGTGACATAATCCGGACTGGATATTTTAAAGACCATTGAAACCACCATAGTGTGCTATGAACTTAATAATATCTTGTAAAAAAAACAGCTCCAATAGCTCAGATAGGCTGCGATTGTTTAGTCAATTCTAGTAAAAACTTCGTGTACCTGACTTCAAACATTCTGCGGTAGGTGGATTAAAATACGTCCATCGCTTTGCGCGTTCCCGCTTATCCGCTACTAATAGCTTCGCTTGTTTTGCGATTAATCACCATCCGGTTTGTGGATCGATCACGTAGGGTTTCGCTTGTTGTTACTGCATGAATATTAACAAAGGTTAGGTCATACCGAAATGCAACACCGATGTGATGTTGTTATGGTTGACGCAGCTGCACGTCTCAACACATGTTCGTCCGCTCGCCGATACACTCCCTATCCACGGGTGCACGCGCACCGGAAGCGTCAAGTGCAGCGCCGTGATGCATCCAAAAGCACCCCCCATTATCATCTGTTTAGTATGGGTCAGACCCCCGCGGGCTTGCCCTGTGTTTGTGCGTCGAGAAAAAAGGCGCCACGCAAAAGCTCCCCCACCTTGGCGGCGTTGGAAGTGCATGCCATGCGCAGTACAGCGGTACGAAGTTTCACTTTCACGAGCGAAACGCCGCGCACCGTGTTTATGTTTTGGTCGTACCCGTCGCGACAGCAAGACCCAGCCGAACACGCCACCCCATTAGGGCTGGGGAAAAACGGGCCGAGTACGCGCATTTTCCCGAATGCCCGACCGGCCGCGCGCTGTCAAAGCCAAATGATATGGCAGCACTGCCCGTTTGACATGTCAAAAAACGTCAAACTCTCGACCGAACCGACACCACTACCACTGCAACCGAAAGCTGTGTGAGCAGAGCGTGGAAACACATTTTCCGAGCTTTTGCTCTATCTCGCTCGCGCACGGGTTATGTTTCGCTCGCTCGTTCTCTCTCTCTCTCTCTCTCTCTCTTTCTCACTGGTGCTCCTCTTACCAGCTGTTCGATTGTCTCCTCTCACTCTCTGTCGCTACTAAACACGCATACTAATCATAAACCCCCTCCTCCTACCACGTTCTTTCGCGAGTCTCCCACCCTGCCGTGGGGTGTTTTTCCACGACAAACCCGTTTCGGTAAGGGCCAGTCCAATTTTCACTTGACAAGCGATCGGACGGGGAGCGCAAACGAAGGTACATTACGGTACGTTGGAATCGATTTGGGCAATAGGAAGGGAGCCGTTTTTCGGTGCGAAACACGTGAAACCACCACCGCGTGTGTGTGCGCGCGTAACCTGACCATAAAACGCGCCGTGTGTGTGAGCCATCGGTGCTTCATTAACCGCAGCAGGCCGTGAAAGGAAGAAAAATCTCGATTAAAAAACGCACGGATTGCACAATAAAGCGCGCCGTCGTGTGCGTGTGTGTTTGTGTCCGTGCGCGGTGAAAACGGTGGTAGTCGCCACTACCCTGTGCTTTGGAAAATCTACCGTCGTGCAGAGAAGACGTCGTCTTCGCGAGGTGTCTCCGTACTCCGTGGTGTGAGCAGAAGAAAAAAAAGCGCACGCAAAGCATTAATCCTTCGCACACAGTTTTCGAGCGGAAGAAAATCGATCGAAGGCTCAGTCTCGCGGTGGTGGAAAGTCTCGTCTGTCGGAACCAATGCAGCATTGCTTTTGTGCAGCCTTGAGGAAAAGATAACACACACCAGTAGCGGGGTTTGCTGCAAGGTTCCACAATTTGTTTAGGACGGAAATAAATGTTTGCACATTTTTGTATTGTTTGTCTCCGCCTGTCTGATTCAAAAAATGATCGAAAAATATTATGAAGCCTCTTAGATACATTAAGTCTCAATACGCTCCAAGTAACTTTCAATGGAATCCAGTAATCTTTTAGATCGTTGCTATACCCCGTGGACATTAAACTCCACTATCAAGCTTGACAACACCACGACCCTCTGATAACGATTCTCCTTTCGTTGAAATCTAAATATAACTTTTCGGGGAATGAAATGCGTATCGAAAAACATTCCCCGACTGTACCAAATTTGCACGAATTTGTATCCCTCCATCGGGATCGCGTCCGGAGCGAAATGTATCATCTCCGCCCTGCATGCAAATGCCCCCCGCCTCGTGCCCTTTTGACACCTGCAACCGTGACATCAGCCGGGTGACGCCACGTCGCCGCCGGAACGCCACACTGGGGACACACTCAATTTGTCAATTTTCAACGCCCTATTACGGATTTCTCTTTAATTAAGCCAATTAAACGAACTGCCTCGTGCCTGTGCGCCACCTCGAGGCGAAACCGACTCGGGCTTGAAATGAAAATATCGTTTGCCGCTCGGGTTGCAAGTCTTCGTCGTTGGTTTTATGGGTGATCTTGACCCCGCTGCTCGGACTTCGATGGATGAAGCGCAGGAACTGGTATCGATGGATGGATGTGTTTTTGATTGGGTAATAATGAAAGTGATTCTGCATTTCTTCCACGCCGCTAGTGCACAAGTGATAAGTGAAGGACCAGCACCCTGCTTGAACGATCGCTCATTTCGCTAAACTGCTTGCATTTCAATCGTCTACTAAGTCTGGTGTTGGTCACTCCATGTACTCATCGCCTCCTTCATGGTACGCGCCCCATTGTTCTGTGTTAATTTCACATTAACTTTTCACTCACCACGAGGCATTAATTTGGTTCTCCAGAACGCCACTTGGTGGTGCATGTTGTGTCTTTTATTGATTTGTTATTGTGTTTCTTTTTATTCCACCATCGTTAGAAAATGAACGACGAATACGAGCCAACGATAGAGAATATAACACACAATTCAAATACGCTGTAAGTATCATCATAAAGCGTTTAGCTCCCAACGGAATCATAACATACGTCGTGCGTTACATCGTTTCAGAATAACTACATCAAAACGTCCAAATATTCGATATTAACATTTCTGCCTTTGAACCTGCTGGAGCAGTTCCAACGTCTTGCCAACTTTTACTTTCTGTGTCTACTGATTCTCCAGCTAATACCGGCGATCTCATCGTTGACGCCGGTCACCACCGCGATCCCACTGATCGGTGTGCTCATGCTCACTGCCATCAAGGATGCCTACGATGATTTCGTAAGTGATACAGAGTTCCCATGGCATACGCGTGATTTAACACCACTCACTCCCCCATTTGCAGCAAAGACACATGTCCGATTCGCAAGTTAACAACCGCCGCTCGAAAACGCTCCGCCACGGGAAGCTGGTGGACGAACGGTGGTCCGGCGTACAGGTCGGCGACATTATTCGCATGGACAACGATCAGTTCGTGGCGGCCGACATCCTGCTCCTGTCGTCCAGCGAGCCGAACGGTCTGTGCTTCATCGAGACGGCTGAACTGGACGGCGAGACGAATCTCAAGTGCAAACAGTGCCTACCGGAGACGGCCGCGATGGGCCAGCAGGAGGATCTGCTGTGGAAGTTCAACGGTGAGATCGTGTGCGAGCCACCGAACAATCTGCTGAACAAGTTCGAGGGCACGCTCACGTGGAAGAATCAGCGCTACCCGCTCGATAACGACAAGATTCTGCTGCGCGGCTGCATCATCCGCAACACGCAGTGGTGCTACGGGGTCGTCATATTCGCCGGCAAGGACACGAAGCTGATGCAGAATTCGGGCAAGACCAAATTCAAACGGACGACCATCGATAGGCTATTAAATTTTATAATAATAGGAGTAAGTATGGGGAACGCGGGGAACGGGTTGCATCACAAGCCAGTGGAAGCACAAGTCCGCCCAGATGAATCGGCAAAACAGTCTCATCTGGGCGCATCAGCCGCGGGTGGTCCGGGTTTTTGCAGCTGCCGGCGCTGGAATTGCATCGTACGCTGAGAGATAAATACTGAAGATATTTATGTGACGCGTCGCCGCGTTGCCCAGATACCATGTTTTCTTCTGGGCTTAGTTCCCACACCAACCTACAGCCCCGACGATTGAGTGACGCTAATCGATTGGTATTCCGCGAATCATGTCGTAGGCGTGAGTGCAGTTAGCGTCTGGCGAGTGTGACTTACCCGCTTTGCCGGCTACGATCAATGAAGTTGCTTTATGCCCGGCCACCATTACTGGATCTTTAAGTGTCCCCGACATCGGATGGCGTCGCATAGCGATCTGAATAATTTGATCAAAGGCGGGAGTCCCGGAAGCTGTCGCTAAAGCTTAAAACCTGTCAATGTTTCAGCTGTAATTATCGACATCGTATCGTTTAATGGACCGTGCACTTATGTCGATCGAAAGTAGTAGCAGTAGACTGAATGCTTGTCTTTGTTAGGGTTGATTTCTATTAAATGGAATGGTAGCTGCACACGTTAACGATGCGGATCGACATTACTCAACGCATAAGGCAAATGAGAAGCCGCACTATGACTAATATTGAGTTTCATTCTTTTTATTCGCAGATAGTGTTCTTTCTCTTATCGATATGCGGCTTCTGCACAATTGCATCCGCAATATGGGAAGCGTTAGTAGGATATAAATTTCAAGTAGGTATTACGGTTGCAGAGGAGCGTTACTTTCTGATAAATGTGTCTTTTAACCTTTTTCATCCCTATTACGTGCCATTTTTCAGATTTATCTGCCATGGGAAAGGATAATCCCGAAGGATTACCTACAGGGTGCAATCAGTATCGGGTGTCTAGTATTTTTTTCCTACGCAATCGTACTGAACACAGTGGTGCCAATATCTTTATACGTGTCGGTAGAGGTAACACCATTCGCCATGCTCCCTTTTTCTTTTCTTCCGTTGAATTCTAATCTTTGTTTTTTCCTCGCTCGCACACAGGTGATCCGTTTCGCGCAATCCTTCCTCATCAACTGGGACGAAAAGATGTACTACGAGAAGACGAAAACTCACGCCAAAGCGCGGACGACCACGCTGAACGAGGAGCTGGGTCAGATACAGTACATCTTCTCGGACAAAACGGGCACCTTGACGCAGAACATTATGACGTTCTTTTTTCACAACGCACCACTCATCACTTCACACTCGACGTCGCCATATTGTTGCACCCTGCTTGAACGATCGCTCATTTCGCTAAACTGCTTGCATTTCAATCGTCTACTAAGTCTGGTGTTGGTCACTCCATGTACTCATCGCCTCCTTCATGGTACGCGCCCCATTGTTCTGTGTTAATTTCACATTTACAAAGTGTCACGGAGCACCAATCGCGGTAGAATGCAGTAAGGGTAGCCGGGTGGTATGCAACTGGCCGCGTTCCTAGGCAGAAGAAGCGACACATGTGACCCTCGCTGTGATCTCAGAGCCTAGCAGAGAAAACCATCGGTGGTGGTGGTGGTACGATGGTAGACAGCTGCACGCCGTCCACGGTACTGCGGTTATAGTGATCGTGCCTGCGACACCAGCATGCCCATCTCGCACGCTACCACGGATTCGGTCGAGCTGGAGATTCTGGAGATCCGACAGGACTCCAGTGACGACGATGACAACGATACCGGCGGCCGTCCTTTCGGGCATCGGAATGCTCGTGGACGACGGGCTCCCACGGCCACGGTTGTACGCCGGCAGCAGCCCCAATCACACCAACAGCGAGATGAGCTGGTTTTGGCCGGTAGCAGTTCGGCGAGAGCTGGTTTGGAAGCTTCGGGCGAAGACCAGGGCATGATGGTGTCCCGGACTGGGTCCCCACCGAAGCGGAAACGTTTTCGCCGGCACCATCGGACCAGCACGCGTCGCAAATCGAACTCCCAGAGCTGTGGGAGCCTTTACAACTTGGCCGCCACTCGACCGCTTCATCCACAACGCTCGGAACCGAACGTGAACTTCTTCTCCAGCCCCGGTGAGCACGGATACGAGGGCACGATCGATGTCAACTTCCACGTGCAGGATAGCTCCAACACGTTGGACGATGCACCGGTGCTGGAGAGTTGCGAGAGTCTAGGGGCTGGTCGAAGATCGCGGAGCGGTGCTGGCGCCCGGTGCGGATCGGCCGGCACCGGTCGATTGCTCGGATCCGGGGCCGGTGGTGCTAATGGTGGTGATGGTTGTTGTGGCGATGACGATTACGGTGGTGATGGCGATGCCGGCAGCTTCGAGTGTAGCGTCGATCCACTCGACGATGGTGATAGAGGAGAAGATGATGGTGTCGCAACCGGGTGTTTGGGTGGTGGGTCAGGCACCGGTGGACACCAGCACAGAGCACAGCACGGTCTACGGGCCTCGATAGCGTCGGTACTGGGCCGGTTGGGCATGTGGAACACCAACAAACCAGCCGGGAAGCCCTCGGTTCCCGTGATGATCCATCGAAGCGATACCAAGTCGTCCTTCGATCGTGGACAATCGTACATATCGAACGGAGCCAGCCGTCTACGGTCGATTTTTGGGGGTAAAACTAACACACACACACACTTGCGTGCACGTTTCCAATTGTTTGTTTGTTTTCCGTCCGCTCATCTCCGTTTCCGTTTCCTTCCGTATCGCTTTTTTCACAACGCACCACTCATCACTTCACACTCGACGTCGCCATATTGTTGCACCCTGCTTGAACGATCGCTCATTTCGCTAAACTGCTTGCATTTCAATCGTCTACTAAGTCTGGTGTTGGTCACTCCATGTACTCATCGCCTCCTTCATGGTACGCGCCCCATTGTTCTGTGTTAATTTCACATTAACTTTTCACTCACCACGAGGCATTAATTTGGTTCTCCAGAACGCCACTTGGTGGTGCATGTTGTGTCTTTTATTGATTTGTTATTGTGTTTCTTTTTATTCCACCATCGTTAGAAAATGAACGACGAATACGAGCCAACGATAGAGAATATAACACACAATTCAAATACGCTGTAAGTATCATCATAAAGCGTTTAGCTCCCAACGGAATCATAACATACGTCGTGCGTTACATCGTTTCAGAATAACTACATCAAAACGTCCAAATATTCGATATTAACATTTCTGCCTTTGAACCTGCTGGAGCAGTTCCAACGTCTTGCCAACTTTTACTTTCTGTGTCTACTGATTCTCCAGCTAATACCGGCGATCTCATCGTTGACGCCGGTCACCACCGCGATCCCACTGATCGGTGTGCTCATGCTCACTGCCATCAAGGATGCCTACGATGATTTCGTAAGTGATACAGAGTTCCCATGGCATACGCGTGATTTAACACCACTCACTCCCCCATTTGCAGCAAAGACACATGTCCGATTCGCAAGTTAACAACCGCCGCTCGAAAACGCTCCGCCACGGGAAGCTGGTGGACGAACGGTGGTCCGGCGTACAGGTCGGCGACATTATTCGCATGGACAACGATCAGTTCGTGGCGGCCGACATCCTGCTCCTGTCGTCCAGCGAGCCGAACGGTCTGTGCTTCATCGAGACGGCTGAACTGGACGGCGAGACGAATCTCAAGTGCAAACAGTGCCTACCGGAGACGGCCGCGATGGGCCAGCAGGAGGATCTGCTGTGGAAGTTCAACGGTGAGATCGTGTGCGAGCCACCGAACAATCTGCTGAACAAGTTCGAGGGCACGCTCACGTGGAAGAATCAGCGCTACCCGCTCGATAACGACAAGATTCTGCTGCGCGGCTGCATCATCCGCAACACGCAGTGGTGCTACGGGGTCGTCATATTCGCCGGCAAGGACACGAAGCTGATGCAGAATTCGGGCAAGACCAAATTCAAACGGACGACCATCGATAGGCTATTAAATTTTATAATAATAGGAGTAAGTATGGGGAACGCGGGGAACGGGTTGCATCACAAGCCAGTGGAAGCACAAGTCCGCCCAGATGAATCGGCAAAACAGTCTCATCTGGGCGCATCAGCCGCGGGTGGTCCGGGTTTTTGCAGCTGCCGGCGCTGGAATTGCATCGTACGCTGAGAGATAAATACTGAAGATATTTATGTGACGCGTCGCCGCGTTGCCCAGATACCATGTTTTCTTCTGGGCTTAGTTCCCACACCAACCTACAGCCCCGACGATTGAGTGACGCTAATCGATTGGTATTCCGCGAATCATGTCGTAGGCGTGAGTTCAGTTAGCGTCTGGCGAGTGTGACTTACCCGCTTTGCATGCAATTGTGCAGAAGCCGCATATCGATAAGAGAAAGAACACTATCTGCGAATAAAAAGAATGAAACTCAATATTAGTCACAGTGCGGCTTCTCATTTGCCTTATGCGTTGAGTAATGTCGATCCGCATCGTTAACGTGTGCAGCTACCATTCCATTTAATAGAAATCAACCCTAACAAAGACAAGCATTCAGTCTACTGCTACTACTTTCGATCGACATAAGTGCACGGTCCATTAAACGATACGATGTCGATAATTACAGCTGAAACATTGACAGGTTTTAAGCTTTAGCGACAGCTTCCGGGACTCCCGCCTTTGATCAAATTATTCAGATCGCTATGCGACGCCATCCGATGTCGGGGACACTTAAAGATCCAGTAATGGTGGCCGGGCATAAAGCAACTTCATTGATCGTAGCCGGCAAAGCGGGTAAGTCACACTCGCCAGACGCTAACTGCACTCACGCCTACGACATGATTCGCGGAATACCAATCGATTAGCGTCACTCAATCGTCGGGGCTGTAGGTTGGTGTGGGAACTAAGCCCAGAAGAAAACATGGTATCTGGGCAACGCGGCGACGCGTCACATAAATATCTACAGTATTTATCTTTCAGCGTACGATGCAATTCCAGCGCCGGCAGCTGCAAAAACCCGGACCACCCGCGGCTGATGCGCCCAGATGAGACTGTTTTGCCGATTCATCTGGGCGGACTTGTGATTCCACTGACTTGTACTGCAACCTATTCCCCACGTTCCCCATACTTACTCCTATTATTATAAAATTTAATAGCCTATCGATGGTCGTCCGTTTGAATTTGGTCTTGCCCGAGTTCTGCATCAGCTTGGTGTCCTTGCCGGCGAATATGACGACCCCGTAGCACCACTGCGTGTTGCGGATGATGCAGCCGCGCAGCAGAATCTTGTCGTATACTAGACACCCGATACTGATTGCACCCTGTAGGTAATCCTTCGGGATTATCCTTTCCCATGGCAGATAAATCTGAAAAAAATGGCACGTAATAGGGAAGAAAAAGGTTAAAAGACATATTTATCAGAAAGTAACGCTCCTCTGCAACCGTAATACCTACTTGAAATTTATATCCTACTAACGCTTCCCATATTGCGGATGCAATTGTGATGCAAACGGAACCCCAATTTGATTCATTCCCACTGATGGATTCGTATTTTTCGGCCATTTCCATTCACTCGAATGGGTGACGTTGGCCCGTTCGTGAATAGCCACCTGTGCTGGTGTGCATCGGTAGTAGAGGTAGTGGTACACAAATGAGAGACAGCACCTTGAGCGGCTGTTAATCTTCAACCGTGACCCTCGGTGTTTGTATCCGATTGGGTCGTGTCATTATGGATCGTGTTTTTTTTTGTTACTAAAATTCCCATATCACGTGCTACATTGTAACTAATCTGTGTGCCAACAGCGGACGGAAAGGTCAACAGTAGCGCACGCACTGCGCTGCTACCAATGTTCCAGTGGCGTCGGTTGGGCCGATTGCAAAGCAAATGCACGGGAAGTAGATTGTGAGATTCAAGGCGAGCAGGCCTGCCTATCGGTGTACGCCGAGGGAACGCTGTCGAGTGCGTACATACGGGAGTGTTTCTACAACGACAAAACGATGTGCAATTTGATTCAGGACGAACTACCCGAAGCGATCAGGCTGGTCGATTGCGATCTCTGCACGACGGAGCTGTGCAATGATAGTAGTGGTAGTATGGTGATTCCAAATTTGCTACTGATTGTTGTGTTGTACTTTGTCTGTGATTTGTGAACAGGTTAGTATAAAATGACGACATTTATAGATAGTATATTACAATAAGCGATTGCGAATAACCTGCATTGAAATTGACACATTGAGTCTGGTTTAAATAAAGGTTAAAAGAGACACACTTACAAGCATCATCAGTTTCCTAACAACCATCGTGAGCAGTTAAGGTTTTTTTTTAGTGCCATCGGCTGACCGTAGTAAACGCTAATAAACGATTAGATAGTATCTACCACCCTTCTTATCGATCGAATTAACTAAATCAATATTGACTAACTGTACTTCATTTGGATGTGTACAACATTCAATACAGGGAACCACTTTTGTCGTTGCAAAATGAAAACACTTACATATAACTGGTTCCTAGCTTTGACCAACCTTGGTCGCAATCCTCCTCTGAAGATCTTAATGATGTCCTGCGGCATTTGCAACTAGAACATGACTGCAGCGCTGCCCTTGATATAATTTTTTAGCCCTGCAGATTAGGTGTGAATCATTAGTGTCCGCCAAGCGGCCAGCCCAGACCTGGTGAAACGTGCACCGGATTCGTGACGACTCGATTGGATTGCATGCGGTGAAGAAGTTTCGAAAGTACTCCAAACGTCAGCACGAAAGACACGCGCGCCATTAGGTGCGTTTAATTTATGTTTGAGTTCTTTAATTTCTCAAATTGAGCGTCCCAGACTGAGAAAGTTCAGCTTTATATCCTCATCCACATAAGCGCCATTAATAATGCATCGGGAGTCTCTCCCAAGACCGTGCACCCGACCGAGGAAGGCGCAATTCTCGGTGGCATCAATCATGGCGTTAAATTGTCGCAAGAAACATGTTTATCTATCGATCCGAGGGCGGAACGTACACGTTGGCCAACAGGTTGCTTGCGTGTCGGGGTGCTGCATCGGTGCTCGCACAGTGAGAGGGGAAAGGGAAGCCATACTGTCCGGCAAGGGAAAGCCCGATGATAATAGCTCACCTCACCCAGGACCTTGACACTTGGTGCCCGCTTCTCGATTGACGTGTGCAACTCCCGATGCAGCAGTGTGTGAGTTCTTGCTGTACGCAGTGCTAGGAAGGAGGAAAAATATGACCCACTACGAGGCCTCATTGGAGACGCAACTTACGATTTCACTACGGCTGGTTGAAACTCGAATCGATTGGTCACGCCGTAGCATTACTTACGATTTATGGAGCCCTCCGTGCGGAGTTGTAGAACTTACCGCGTGACCTACTTCTGGCCACAAGCGGGTGGACCAGCGGGTGGACTAACGAACAATGACAGAACAAACCGGTGGTAAAATCGATGCAACGGGGTAACCGTATCGGTGGGAAAAAGAAATGTGCTATCGGAATGTTTGATTAGCTCTCCCCGGGCAGGTGTAACCGGTTAAAGTGTTTCCAATTACTTTCCGACAATAGAAAAGTTTGCCGTACATGTCCAAGCGAGGTTATCTTCACTTTCTTTTTTTGTGATACAAGACACTCATTGTTAAATTATATCCAAACTATTAATTATGCACCGAATAAGGGGTTCACATTAGCTGTTATCTTCGGCGTGGTTATGCAGGTACGGAAAGTACTGCACATGGTACCATACGCGTTACTTGAAAACGATAAGACAATGTATGCACAGAAAAGTAGGTTGAGTACACGGAACATGGCGCCGAAATACAAGATGAAGTAGTATACGCGCGATAACGCTAGACGCATACAGACGGCACACTATTGGCATTAGTATTCCGCCTTTGAAGTAGTTTATTTTCACCGGAACTACGGGTACTTTAATGAGTAGTACAAGCTTAGTGCCACCAGGCTTCAAGCATGCAGACGAACGGGTGTGGAGGAAATATAGTCGATTGTGTCACCGCATACCACCATTTCACCGGTGTGCCGTGATCGGTATAATGAGATCATAACTCAACGTGCCTGCTTCCCATTGTATGTACATACTTTTCCTTCCAACCCCTTGACTGGCGTAGTATAAAGGTGCCCGCCGGTATGTGCCCATGTCAATTAGCCATGCGCAATGGAAGATAATCCCGAAGAAGTGTTTGCGCTTTTCCTTTTTTCCATTTGCTTTCCATAACACCGAATTTGCTCGCGACCACGTGCTCCCGTGCTCACGTTAATCCTTACGCCTTCCACGTGGGCGCACTTTTCCTTGCGGTGTTGTGTGTGTGTGTTTATGTGTACCACAATTGAATAGCGCTTAATCTTCACCAGGTTGGAAATGCTATCATAGCTAATTGAAATTTATCAGCCAGCTTGGCTGTGGTTTCGCCGATACTTCACCGGTACACCTGCCTCCTTTACGACACGATTGCGGCTGAGATTGCTGGTGAGCTAATGCGGTAATGAAACCTAACGAACGAATCGAGCCTCCAGATTTTGGAAGGGGGCATACAATATTTAATGAAATTCGACTGTATATTAAAAAGGCACACAGACCCAGCGGCCGGCTCGTTCCGAGTTCACTGTAAGCTTCAAGGTCATAGAGAGGGAGAGATCGAGTTGTCAGTAACACCGGCTTCCGATCGATTTTGTGTTTTGGCTACGGAGACTTTTCGTGAAATTTGTTGCGACAAAAATCGTCCCGCACTGTACAACTCGACTGATGGACTGCTCGTAGGCCTGGCTGTGTTTGGTGCTGCGATCTACCGGCCCTATGTATCCGTTAGCTCTGTCAGGCATTTCGCTTCCTTCGGACCCGCACAGGTCAGGGCATTGTGATTCGCTAATTGTGAGAAAAAAAGTGGCAGGTCGTGGCCCTGCCCAATCCTTCTACTGCTACTCTGCGTTCGAGCGTGTAAGTAAAAACCCCACCCGCGGAAAATTTGCATCCGTTGAATAAAGAACAAACTGGTACAACCACGGAACTACACCATCGATCCCTGGGAGGCACTGGAAAGGACAATTTCCGTTCGGAAGGAACCGCTGGAACGAGAACTCCCAGCTAATAAGCTCAATGGTGGTGGCGGTGGTGGCCGTTTAGGTTTTTGATGGCAATTGATTTTTGTGTGTTCCGTTTCATGTGCCTTTTTACCTTCACTTGCGACCACGGTGCGTCCGGTGTTGTGTTAGGAATTCATGGCCGGCGGGAATCCGGAAGGTTGCCCGCACCGTATAGTGCAATGAGGCGTATGAGAAATCGATTTACCAGCCACGTCCGGTTAGCCAGCACCAAGTAGCAGAATACATTCTTCGGAAACAGTGCCTGCGTACGTTCTATTCTGTACCAGCCGGTTGTCACGGGGCATAGTTTACATCGTAGGCTAACACCAATTTATGGTCGAGCGTTCGTTGCGGTCCATCGGGTTCCGGTGCAATTGCCCGGATTTGGGCAGGTGAATGGTTGTTATACGGTGTGCCGTTTTAGATGACGTTATGGCTTTACTACATCGCATCGAATCGCTTTTTAAGTGAGTAAGTCTTCTTGATTTCTTCGGGTTGTTTTAAACGCGACGATTGCGCGGCAACGATGGCTTCGAATATAAGTCATCCAATCGTTATCTCACATTTCTTTGCCATGAAACGAAAATACGAGCCCGCGAAAAAAAACACAAACCATTTCTAGTACACATTACGTGTGCCCGTGCCGCAAGCTTATGACATCATTTCGATAAACAGTCAAGCGAAATAAACAGAACAGGCTGCACCACAATCAACCCCATATCTAGGCAAAAATTGTTGGTGGGTTTATCACATATTTAATGATATCTTCATGATGAGTTCCTAAAGTTTCAGCAAACATCGCCTAATTTAGGCAATATCACTAGTATAACTAGCAGTGCCAAGTGCAGTACTGCATATCACTAGTATAACTAACAGTACATTTCAGTAGTATGATTTTATAACTCATTACCGTGATAAGAGTATATATGGTGTACGAATTCTATTTCAGCCAGCCTCCAACAACGGCACGCCGATGATCGCCAATTATGAACAGAAATCAAGTACTGACAAATATATCGGAACGAAAGGCGCTAATATCGTAAGTAATGTTGTTCATGTGAGAATCACTGAACCCAACTACACCGACCGCGCTTCAATATCCCCGGTCACGAGCACATATGACAGGCTCACCTTCGGGCTTTATGCGGCCCAATGGGAGCAACAATTATAGGTTACTGACTAATTGCGGAACGCGATGAAATACACGTGACGCGACTGGAAAAGCTGCTAATTGTTGAAGCTGGTGCACCCTTCAATGGGTGTTGTCGGGCAAGAGAGATCATATGGCCGTTACAAAGTGAAGTTTCCGTTTAATCCCTTTCGTAAGTAAACCTCGGACGCTTGTTAGCTCAAGGTGAGACGAATCAAAAAGTATGCACACAAGCCCCCGATGTCCTTCGTTTTTAAACGATGTTTTTTCACGCACTTCGGGTTTAGGATTAGGGGTACGATGCCACCGGTTCCCTTTCCTCTCGATTCAGACAGTGCGGTGATGTTGGACCACTTTGGAGACGGCACTGTAGCAACCATTCGTCTCGTTAGCGACCGTGGAGCATTCTTTGATTTCCCAAATTAACGTTCACCGAGTTTGGGTCGATCTAAGTAGCCGGATGAACAGTGCAGTAGTACGTCATGCACAAGCGTTTAAAATGTCCAAATTAGCTTTGGGACGATTCTACGTGGTTTTGTTTTTGTTCGCTTGGTTCACCGAAACGTATTTC
>KZ070031.1:30158-56563 GCA_002091845.1 Anopheles cracens
GATCGTGCGGTAAAGATTGCCGCCCCAAAATGTGTACGATGCGCAATTAAAACAACGTTAGGTTCCCCGAACCAACCGGTCACCATCTGGTAAATTCGGTAACGATGGCAAAGACCGGCCATTCTTCACACTCTGCACAATTTATATGGAAGACACAGTAGGTGTACAGAAAATCTGAATGCTCGCTGGATGTCGTATAAAAAACATTGCAATTGCCTTTAAGATCATAACATCCGCTGCACAACAGAGAACGGCGATCGTCAATCCTACTTTTACTACCCAATTGATTCGAAAATAAACCATTCAAAGCTATTAGAAAGTATCCGGGGACAATTCGCACCTTGACATACGAGGCCCGATTTGTCCATATTTCATCTGAATAAGAAAAAAATCATACTTGCTAATGAAAGTGCCGCAAATGGCTGTTATGCGTCATTTGGTACGAACGTTTTAACAGAACGCAGGCAACCCCCTCCTGTATGATCACCCCTGATAGGTGCGGGTGGGCCATTCGAGTTATCTGAGTGCTAAAATTGGGACTCTTTGCAGGCCATCATACCACCATGAGTACATAAGTACACGAGCCTCGTCTCAAGTCTCTTGGCAGCCACGATGGCTATAATGGTTGGTTCCAGAGCATTCGGAGAGTATGCTGTTTGTCGCAAGCCATTAGTCATTGGTGTTTGCAGAACCACGCTTTACTACCGAGCACAACCTACCAAGCGCTCCATATCGTGCGAATAGAAGCCGATCTTACTCTGAGAAGATCGTTGTCGGTGGGGGTAACTCCAGTCGTTTGCGTTTGAATATCTCCATATCTCCGCTCAGGCCCGACGTTAGGCCCATAGCACGTATTATGATCGTTCGAGCTTGAGACGAGATGAGTCTCCGCACGCGGGTTTTCCCACCACCTCCTTCTCCGTCTCACTCGCGATCGTACTCGCGCACGCACACTAACTCGTACGTTTCCCTGGCATTTCCGATGACAGTGAGACACGCGAGAGCGAACGTCGAATGCGTGATGTACCGGGGTAGTCACCCCTAAAGCAAGTGTGGCTGTGTTGGTGCATTATTCCACCCCGGGTGGGTCGGTTCGTGTTAGCGTTTGGCCGCCCGTCAGTCCAGTTCGCTGTTGTACACCGCACGGCGTGGCCACGTTCCTTTCGCGGTCGCTTGTTTCGCTACGAACGAACGAGCGATCCAACCGCAACACTGCAGGTGTGTTTGTGGTATTGGGTGTGTACGGGAGCGCG
Organism: Anopheles cracens; assembly: GCA_002091845.1. Lineage (NCBI taxonomy): Eukaryota > Metazoa > Arthropoda > Insecta > Diptera > Culicidae > Anopheles > Anopheles cracens. The sequence continues at coordinate 31,412 of KZ070031.1, forward strand.
CGCGCGCGCACCAACCCCTTCTTGGCGTCCCTCAAAAGGGCGGAGGGTGTTTCACATTTCCCTTTCGATCGTAGCGGCATTTTACGGTGGCCCGTTTCGCGCGCGCTTTCGTTGTTTTTCGTCTCACTCCACTCCAGGACCAGTTCATTCATTCCGGTGTGCATTCGGTTCGTCCTTCGGTTCGGCCACACGCGGCTGCATTTCCACACGCGCGCGAGAGATTTTATTTTCGAGCTGCATGTGCCGGTGTCGGTGTTTTTGTTTTAAAGCATTGCATTCTCCAGAAGCTGATGAAAACCGCTGTTGTGTTTTTCGTTGGCAAGTGAGGTTATGTGACCGAAGTGTTCATTTCATTGCGAATTAAACGTACCCTCCGTTCCTTGGCCTACTCGGAAAGGTCGGCGAGCGAGCGCGTGGTACCGTGGAAATCCGCCTACTCTGTGGCGTTCGAAAGGAAAAGCGGTGGGTTTGCAATTATTGCACTGTCATCGGTGTTGAATGATTTTTGTTGTTGCGGTGCCCCGTCGTCGTTCAGGTGTGGTAACGTGTGTGGTGGAACCAGATTACGAGCGGTGCAACGGTGCAGGAGTACCGTCGATCCATTAGTGTTGGTGATTTGTGTGAAATGCTTTCCTGTCTGGTTTGTGTGCTCCTTGTGAAGTCGTTTGTCATTCGCGGTATATGAAAGAGAAAAATCTCAGCACGGAATGTGCCACTGGAACAACAGGGTTAATGTTCCCTGCGACACCTTTTGAAATCGCACAAACGAAATACGTTTCGGTGAACCAAGCGAACAAAAACAAAACCACGTAGAATCGTCCCAAAGCTAATTTGGACATTTTAAACGCTTGTGCATGACGTACTACTGCACTGTTCATCCGGCTACTTAGATCGACCCAAACTCGGTGAACGTTAATTTGGGAAATCAAAGAATGCTCCACGGTCGCTAACGAGACGAATGGTTGCTACAGTGCCGTCTCCAAAGTGGTCCAACATCACCGCACTGTCTGAATCGAGAGGAAAGGGAACCGGTGGCATCGTACCCCTAATCCTAAACCCGAAGTGCGTGAAAAAACATCGTTTAAAAACGAAGGACATCGGGGGCTTGTGTGCATACTTTTTGATTCGTCTCACCTTGAGCTAACAAGCGTCCGAGGTTTACTTACGAAAGGGATTAAACGGAAACTTCACTTTGTAACGGCCATATGATCTCTCTTGCCCGACAACACCCATTGAAGGGTGCACCAGCTTCAACAATTAGCAGCTTTTCCAGTCGCGTCACGTGTATTTCATCGCGTTCCGCAATTAGTCAGTAACCTATAATTGTTGCTCCCATTGGGCCGCATAAAGCCCGAAGGTGAGCCTGTCATATGTGCTCGTGACCGGGGATATTGAAGCGCGGTCGGTGTAGTTGGGTTCAGTGATTCTCACATGAACAACATTACTTACGATATTAGCGCCTTTCGTTCCGATATATTTGTCAGTACTTGATTTCTGTTCATAATTGGCGATCATCGGCGTGCCGTTGTTGGAGGCTGGCTGAAATAGAATTCGTACACCATATATACTCTTATCACGGTAATGAGTTATAAAATCATACTACTGAAATGTACTGTTAGTTATACTAGTGATATGCAGTACTGCACTTGGCACTGCTAGTTATACTAGTGATATTGCCTAAATTAGGCGATGTTTGCTGAAACTTTAGGAACTCATCATGAAGATATCATTAAATATGTGATAAACCCACCAACAATTTTTGCCTAGAAGCTGCGGCTCTTGAGCTCGTCGAGCACGCGTGTGCGTGCAAGCTCATGGAAGGTGCTCAGAGTCTCCAATACAACACCGACAGAGACCATTCCCCACCACTGTGTCATCGGCTAAGTCTGAGTCGCTCGAGACTTAAAGCGACGAATAGGCTTTCTAACGACTGGAGCCCCCTGGAATGTTATGTAAACCATTCCCCTCTCCCTCTGTTGGTCGCCACAGGGCTCGAGTTGAGAAGACAAGCAATATGAAGACGCAAGATAGGTAGACAGAAATATTGGCGGTGTCACCACCCTGTCCATAGTCAACGCCAACTACTGTACGGAAGAGAAACCATAGAAATCGGTGTGGAGCTGGCAGCACGTGTTTCGTACAAGGTACAACAGTATGCGTCTTTCGGTTTGAAATCGCACAAACGAAATACGTTTCGGTGAACCAAGCGAACAAAAACAAAACCACGTAGAATCGTCCCAAAGCTAATTTGGACATTTTAAACGCTTGTGCATGACGTACTACTGCACTGTTCATCCGGCTACTTAGATCGACCCAAACTCGGTGAACGTTAATTTGGGAAATCAAAGAATGCTCCACGGTCGCTAACGAGACGAATGGTTGCTACAGTGCCGTCTCCAAAGTGGTCCAACATCACCGCACTGTCTGAATCGAGAGGAAAGGGAACCGGTGGCATCGTACCCCTAATCCTAAACCCGAAGTGCGTGAAAAAACATCGTTTAAAAACGAAGGACATCGGGGGCTTGTGTGCATACTTTTTGATTCGTCTCACCTTGAGCTAACAAGCGTCCGAGGTTTACTTACGAAAGGGATTAAACGGAAACTTCACTTTGTAACGGCCATATGATCTCTCTTGCCCGACAACACCCATTGAAGGGTGCACCAGCTTCAACAATTAGCAGCTTTTCCAGTCGCGTCACGTGTATTTCATCGCGTTCCGCAATTAGTCAGTAACCTATAATTGTTGCTCCCATTGGGCCGCATAAAGCCCGAAGGTGAGCCTGTCATATGTGCTCGTGACCGGGGATATTGAAGCGCGGTCGGTGTAGTTGGGTTCAGTGATTCTCACATGAACAACATTACTTACGATATTAGCGCCTTTCGTTCCGATATATTTGTCAGTACTTGATTTCTGTTCATAATTGGCGATCATCGGCGTGCCGTTGTTGGAGGCTGGCTGAAATAGAATTCGTACACCATATATACTCTTATCACGGTAATGAGTTATAAAATCATACTACTGAAATGTACTGTTAGTTATACTAGTGATATGCAGTACTGCACTTGGCACTGCTAGTTATACTAGTGATATTGCCTAAATTAGGCGATGTTTGCTGAAACTTTAGGAACTCATCATGAAGATATCATTAAATATGTGATAAACCCACCAACAATTTTTGCCTAGATATGGGGTTGATTGTGGTGCAGCCTGTTCTGTTTATTTCGCTTGACTGTTTATCGAAATGATGTCATAAGCTTGCGGCACGGGCACACGTAATGTGTACTAGAAATGGTTTGTGTTTTTTTTCGCGGGCTCGTATTTTCGTTTCATGGCAAAGAAATGTGAGATAACGATTGGATGACTTATATTCGAAGCCATCGTTGCCGCGCAATCGTCGCGTTTAAAACAACCCGAAGAAATCAAGAAGACTTACTCACTTAAAAAGCGATTCGATGCGATGTAGTAAAGCCATAACGTCATCTAAAACGGCACACCGTATAACAACCATTCACCTGCCCAAATCCGGGCAATTGCACCGGAACCCGATGGACCGCAACGAACGCTCGACCATAAATTGGTGTTAGCCTACGATGTAAACTATGCCCCGTGACAACCGGCTGGTACAGAATAGAACGTACGCAGGCACTGTTTCCGAAGAATGTATTCTGCTACTTGGTGCTGGCTAACCGGACGTGGCTGGTAAATCGATTTCTCATACGCCTCATTGCACTATACGGTGCGGGCAACCTTCCGGATTCCCGCCGGCCATGAATTCCTAACACAACACCGGACGCACCGTGGTCGCAAGTGAAGGTAAAAAGGCACATGAAACGGAACACACAAAAATCAATTGCCATCAAAAACCTAAACGGCCACCACCGCCACCACCATTGAGCTTATTAGCTGGGAGTTCTCGTTCCAGCGGTTCCTTCCGAACGGAAATTGTCCTTTCCAGTGCCTCCCAGGGATCGATGGTGTAGTTCCGTGGTTGTACCAGTTTGTTCTTTATTCAACGGATGCAAATTTTCCGCGGGTGGGGTTTTTACTTACACGCTCGAACGCAGAGTAGCAGTAGAAGGATTGGGCAGGGCCACGACCTGCCACTTTTTTTCTCACAATTAGCGAATCACAATGCCCTGACCTGTGCGGGTCCGAAGGAAGCGAAATGCCTGACAGAGCTAACGGATACATAGGGCCGGTAGATCGCAGCACCAAACACAGCCAGGCCTACGAGCAGTCCATCAGTCGAGTTGTACAGTGCGGGACGATTTTTGTCGCAACAAATTTCACGAAAAGTCTCCGTAGCCAAAACACAAAATCGATCGGAAGCCGGTGTTACTGACAACTCGATCTCTCCCTCTCTATGACCTTGAAGCTTACAGTGAACTCGGAACGAGCCGGCCGCTGGGTCTGTGTGCCTTTTTAATATACAGTCGAATTTCATTAAATATTGTATGCCCCCTTCCAAAATCTGGAGGCTCGATTCGTTCGTTAGGTTTCATTACCGCATTAGCTCACCAGCAATCTCAGCCGCAATCGTGTCGTAAAGGAGGCAGGTGTACCGGTGAAGTATCGGCGAAACCACAGCCAAGCTGGCTGATAAATTTCAATTAGCTATGATAGCATTTCCAACCTGGTGAAGATTAAGCGCTATTCAATTGTGGTACACATAAACACACACACACAACACCGCAAGGAAAAGTGCGCCCACGTGGAAGGCGTAAGGATTAACGTGAGCACGGGAGCACGTGGTCGCGAGCAAATTCGGTGTTATGGAAAGCAAATGGAAAAAAGGAAAAGCGCAAACACTTCTTCGGGATTATCTTCCATTGCGCATGGCTAATTGACATGGGCACATACCGGCGGGCACCTTTATACTACGCCAGTCAAGGGGTTGGAAGGAAAAGTATGTACATACAATGGGAAGCAGGCACGTTGAGTTATGATCTCATTATACCGATCACGGCACACCGGTGAAATGGTGGTATGCGGTGACACAATCGACTATATTTCCTCCACACCCGTTCGTCTGCATGCTTGAAGCCTGGTGGCACTAAGCTTGTACTACTCATTAAAGTACCCGTAGTTCCGGTGAAAATAAACTACTTCAAAGCCGGTGCACGTTTCACCAGGTCTGGGCTGGCCGCTTGGCGGACACTAATGATTCACACCTAATCTGCAGGGCTAAAAAATTCATGCAGTTCCCACGATATATGTGGCTAGAATGTGATGGCTCTGCTAGAATGTGGTGGCACGCCAAATCGCTCACTATCGGACGCGGTACGGTGATGAGCCTCATGAATCGGGGAATCCACAGTATCGTGGCGACACCATAAAAATTTAATGACTCACCATCAATAACGAGGTGCGGTGCGAGTTTGCAGTTCGCGATGATGAATTATGTCAGTGCGTCAGGGTGGGAGGAATCGTACAGGCCGAAGCGTCTCTCTTTTGTGTACTGGCCGCACATACAAATTTTCCTGCAAGCTTTGCACGTCTTGCGATAGTCTGCGGAGCACAAACCGCGTCACTTCCATCCGTGATAGAAATATGGGTCGGAAATTGGTTCCATTCCATCATGTTGACCTTTCCGTCCGCTGTTGGCACACAGATTAGTTACAATGTAGCACGTGATATGGGAATTTTAGTAACAAAAAAAAAACACGATCCATAATGACACGACCCAATCGGATACAAACACCGAGGGTCACGGTTGAAGATTAACAGCCGCTCAAGGTGCTGTCTCTCATTTGTGTACCACTACCTCTACTACCGATGCACACCAGCACAGGTGGCTATTCACGAACGGGCCAACGTCACCCATTCGAGTGAATGGAAATGGCCGAAAAATACGAATCCATCAGTGGGAATGAATCAAATTGGGGTTCCGTTTGCATAACATCGTAAAACAAACGGCAACCGCTCGAACGCACAATGTCGTGTCATGAAGAAGCACATTACCTGCCTGGAACCCCTGATGACGTGATGTCCACCGTAGAATAGTTGTGTGTGCTTCGGGCAAAACATTCGTGTAAAAAAAAACATTGTGATGAACAAATTGAACACAACTTCGTGGACGAAGGGAAACATCTAGGTCAACGTTAGAGTGACATTAAAAGTGGCTGTTCTTTGGAAGTTCTAATGAGCGCGTTGCGAATTTTGCGCTCTCAAGGTAATGCGATTTTAATCCATTTCGATGAAATCGACCGTTTAGCTAGTATCAAGGGCAGCGCTGCAGTCATGTTCTAGTTGCAAATGCCGCAGGACATCATTAAGATCTTCAGAGGAGGATTGCGACCAAGGTTGGTCAAAGCTAGGAACCAGTTATATGTAAGTGTTTTCATTTTGCAACGACAAAAGTGGTTCCCTGTATTGAATGTTGTACACATCCAAATGAAGTACAGTTAGTCAATATTGATTTAGTTAATTCGATCGATAAGAAGGGTGGTAGATACTATCTAATCGTTTATTAGCGTTTACTACGGTCAGCCGATGGCACTAAAAAAAAACCTTAACTGCTCACGATGGTTGTTAGGAAACTGATGATGCTTGTAAGTGTGTCTCTTTTAACCTTTATTTAAACCAGACTCAATGTGTCAATTTCAATGCAGGTTATTCGCAATCGCTTATTGTAATATACTATCTATAAATGTCGTCATTTTATACTAACCTGTTCACAAATCACAGACAAAGTACAACACAACAATCAGTAGCAAATTTGGAATCACCATACTACCACTACTATCATTGCACAGCTCCGTCGTGCAGAGATCGCAATCGACCAGCCTGATCGCTTCGGGTAGTTCGTCCTGAATCAAATTGCACATCGTTTTGTCGTTGTAGAAACACTCCCGTATGTACGCACTCGACAGCGTTCCCTCGGCGTACACCGATAGGCAGGCCTGCTCGCCTTGAATCTCACAATCTACTTCCCGTGCATTTGCTTTGCAATCGGCCCAACCGACGCCACTGGAACATTGGTAGCAGCGCAGTGCGTGCGCTACGTCATAAGTGTTTACGACCCGAAAAAAAAGAGATACAGTAGATTAGGTGGTTTTGTCTGGCAGGTCGCCCGTATACCTACCAATGTTTGACAATGCTAATAACAGTAAAATATTCCTACATGTCGCTACACTGTATCCGTCCTTTTTCATCGTTCCTTTTTTTTAGTGGATCTTGCGATCACTTTTGGCCCTCGGCTCCGTCTAGCGATAAACACTGTACTGAAAACGTGGAGGGATGAGCACTCGATTAAATGCATCGCAGTGCGCTTGATTATTCCAATATATCACCATATCAGGAAGGATGAAAAACATATGGTTTCGATAAGATAAAACTTTACTCTTATATTGGACGCGTAAAACTGAACATCTGTCGTGTCTTTTGACGAATATGTAACTGCTAGTGTAAAGAAAAACCACCACTGAAAATCGTCTTTTAGTATGAATTTAACACATTCATTTATTTCCAATATCAAATATTCTCTAGCTCTAGCTCTAACTTAATCGATCACTTCCACAACAACAAAGCGACGGCCATCAGCAGCACACTCGAAAGCGTCACACTGATGCTGCTCGCACCATTACACAACTCCGTCGTGCAGAGATCACAATCGACTATCCTGATTTCCGAAGGCAACGTGCTCTGGATCAAGTTGCACAGAGACTTGTCGTTGAACAGGCAATCGCGGACGTACGCGTATCCTGTGACACCGGCAATCGTTCCCTTGGCGTACACGCTGACACAGGCCGGTTCCAGTTGGCGAGCTTCGGCCGGCAGAAAGATACTACGACCCATAACGGACATCTGGCTGGTGGTACTGCATTGCACGACGATGGCGTTTGCATTACAATTGCTCCAACTGTCACTGCTGGCACACTGGTAGCACTGTAGAGCGGACACTATTGTTGGAGACAAGTGAAAACAGTAAATGTCATTACAATCTCTACTATCAACTAGTAAGAACCTCAAAATAGCTCAGCACAGTTCCCTACCAGAGCTCGTGAGCATTAAAAGCGCCCCAAGGAAGGAGCACACTACGAACAAGCTGCTCATTTGCTTCATCTTTTGCAGTTTTTCTGTAACGATCACTTCACAATTCGAACACCGTTGGTGCGGAAACTGCAAACACTCGCACGGATAGACGTTTAATGGTTTCCGGAACGTCACGTTCCATACCTTTAATATCACTCTCTGACCAACACCAAACCGACACCAATAATCGATTATGATAAGATAAGAAATCGTTGCTCGGTTCGCCGTTCGATAAGCGTGAGTCACTTCCCAGTACCCATTCTAGCTATTGGACTAAAAGAATGCTTTTGTTACCCTTCCTGCAATCAATTAGTAAATCCAAACCGATTACATACAACCTTAGACAAATACGGCGAAATCGCTGGCCCAACAGTCCGTGTCGTAACGCGAAGCAAACCATGCCCTTGAAATTGGTGGCCCCTTAGACCTTTCGGCCACCTTGGCGACAGCGGGACGGGAAATCGAGTGCCAATCGGAAGGAATGCGACCGCTGCAAGTGCACATGCAAATGCAATTTATTGTCGAACCGCACGCCATCGTACGCTCCTTCTGTGATGGGCGTTTGAAGCAGTAAAGTTGGAACGACATATCACTGGTTTGGTTCGCATACCACGGAAATCCATCACAAACCGTCACAAACGTGACCGTGAAGCAATTCCACAAGGGCCTTCGCTGCCTGAGTGATTTAAAAGAGAGATTATTAAGAAATTATAAACTGCACTCATGTCTGTCGTAACAACCGGTAATCCAACCTGCGACAATTCAATCTAGCAAAACTCCTCTCACACGTCCTTATCGCGATAAGTCTAATAAAAGTAAGAATACATTTCACCTTCTTTTTCTTTCATTCGGCTACCGTATTTCCGGAGCTATTATCTCTTGCACTGGCTGAGGGAATCACCGGATTGCTACACTAATCACTGTTACCACGCGGGACCGTCCGTTGCCCAATGGCGAATTTTGCGTCGCGTTTGTAAGAACATAACGATAGCGAATGACGTGTTGGGTGTAAAATAGTTGTTTTGGTTGATAAGGCCTCTTGTGCAAGGCTATGATAGATATGATACAGCTTTTGTGAGGACAGAATAGGTTGTAAGACAACTAGAGCACGTTGCTAAATGATCACTTTTGACACTATTGGACTCTTGTGGACTTATTGGACTTATTTTTGCTATAAGCTTATCTTTGAAATCGAAGGAGTTGTTATGAGTTGTTTTGTAATCATCATGAGGTTATTATATCGGTATTCCGAAATCCAACATATTGTTGTTGTAAGGCCTAGATGTTTGGGATCATTCCCGTGACATAATCCGGACTGGATATTTTAAAGACCATTGAAACCACCATAGTGTGCTATGAACTTAATAATATCTTGTAAAAAAAACAGCTCCAATAGCTCAGATAGGCTGCGATTGTTTAGTCAATTCTAGTAAAAACTTCGTGTACCTGACTTCAAACATTCTGCGGTAGGTGGATTAAAATATCCATCCACAATCGTTCGAAATAGCATACCGTCCAAACCGTCCTATAGGGCAGGTGGAAAACGCCGGAACGGATAGCGAAAACATATGGTCCGGTTCTCTCGCTTCAAGGCTGTCCCAGAGCTTTCCCGCAGTACCTGTGTGTCCAGTTCAAATAGAATTAAAACCGTTAATAATTTAACGGAATCACTTTCTCCTTGCCGCGTGTGCCTGTGGGGTGGCTTTTCGCGGCCAGCCGCTACCCCAGACGACCTTCTTCTTGGTGTGCTGTGTTGTTTGCCGCCGTGCGATACACACCACCAGCATGTGACCGTATCGCCGGTACCGTTGATGGCAGGTTTCGCGTCCGGTTCAATCAGCTTCTTACTGTCTCGCGTGGTATAAAATTCGTCATTTATTCATCCCTGCGGCTCTGGCTCATTCGCCGGTGGAAAGAAGACAGCCGGCCCGTGGAATAACCACTTACTCAAGCGGTCCTTTTTCGAACCGTTCCGTTCCGGAACGGGGGCATGGGAAGTGTTGTGGATAGCTCGGCTCCCGCGGACAATAATTTGACAGCTCGCCGTGACCCACAGGGGAGTGAACCTCAACCTTACCGGTGTCGGTCGCTACTCTCCTGTACGGCCATCATTGATCAGTATGTTAAATTTCTCACAGAGTGTCCAATAAATCGAAACGCGAGAATTGTGCCCCACCAAGTGTGTTCTTTTCTAATTTCCTTGCGCCCTCCTGCTGCGCCCGCCTGGTCCGCATGGATTATTTCACGAGTGCGCCTGACGAGTCGGACACACTACACCCGTCTACCACGCTCGCACACTTCCGGGTACTCATTACTTCACGTTCTCTCGTTCACACAGGGACTACATTCCGCACGTGACGCTTCTAATGGACGGGTGTCCTGTACCACGCTCCGTGCCACCGTTCGAGCATTGGCTTTGGGTGCCCCCGATGAAATCGCGACCCGGGAAGGACGTGTGTGGTCCTGTTATGTAGAAGGAGCAGCACGATCGCGCAAAGACGTTACCGCTACCGCTGACAGTGACTAAAAGTTGACGTGTTTGGTGTTCCTCTGTAAATGTGATAACATAACCGAAAGTGCATAATCCCTACTGCTGCAACGTGCCACCGGAAGTTTTTTGTGGTGTCGGTACGTGGAACGTAGTGGTGCATCATAGTTCTTGCTCTATGGTTCTAGTGTTGAAGTGTATCGTATGCAACAAATCATCCAAAAGCCTTAGTTCCTAGTGCTAGTGATTCACGGCGGGATCGTACCTCACATGGATGTAGGCGAAAAATGAAGAGAAAAAAAGTAGCATCACATGCCGAAGTGTATAACTCTGCTGCGAGACACCAGTGACGCGATGCTGCAGTGTTTATCGCACTTCGTGTGCGAAAATGTACGTGCCTAGTGTTTTGTGAGTTACGTTTGCCAGTGTTTCGTCTGCCCCCAGCCCGCTTCTTCGCCCACGATGAAGGCAAGGCGAAGTGGTCAGCAGTAGTATACCGGAAGGCGTGCATACCACCAAGTGCAATTCAATTCTACCGTTTGGGGCCAAAGATTACACGATAAGATCGCTACTGTACGCCGTCCACATAGGTTTTCGTGTGCTGTTTGAGCGGTAGTAAGAAGAGACAGCTACCACTCGCTTCAATATGGGCGAATCGAGCAAAGTGCAACAGCAGCAGCAGGATAAAGCCAGACTACGTAAGTAGCTGTTTGATCGTCCCAAAACATATGTTTGTGCTAATTCACTGGATATCGCATTAGTCACGTCCGTCCATCGCTTTGCGCGTTCCCGCTTATCCGCTACTAATAGCTTCGCTTGTTTTGCGATTAATCACCATCCGGTTTGTGGATCGATCACGTAGGGTTTCGCTTGTTGTTACTGCATGAATATTAACAAAGGTTAGGTCATACCGAAATGCAACACCGATGTGATGTTGTTATGGTTGACGCAGCTGCACGTCTCAACACATGTTCGTCCGCTCGCCGATACACTCCCTATCCACGGGTGCACGCGCACCGGAAGCGTCAAGTGCAGCGCCGTGATGCATCCAAAAGCACCCCCCATTATCATCTGTTTAGTATGGGTCAGACCCCCGCGGGCTTGCCCTGTGTTTGTGCGTCGAGAAAAAAGGCGCCACGCAAAAGCTCCCCCACCTTGGCGGCGTTGGAAGTGCATGCCATGCGCAGTACAGCGGTACGAAGTTTCACTTTCACGAGCGAAACGCCGCGCACCGTGTTTATGTTTTGGTCGTACCCGTCGCGACAGCAAGACCCAGCCGAACACGCCACCCCATTAGGGCTGGGGAAAAACGGGCCGAGTACGCGCATTTTCCCGAATGCCCGACCGGCCGCGCGCTGTCAAAGCCAAATGATATGGCAGCACTGCCCGTTTGACATGTCAAAAAACGTCAAACTCTCGACCGAACCGACACCACTACCACTGCAACCGAAAGCTGTGTGAGCAGAGCGTGGAAACACATTTTCCGAGCTTTTGCTCTATCTCGCTCGCGCACGGGTTATGTTTCGCTCGCTCGTTCTCTCTCTCTCTCTCTCTCTCTCTTTCTCACTGGTGCTCCTCTTACCAGCTGTTCGATTGTCTCCTCTCACTCTCTGTCGCTACTAAACACGCATACTAATCATAAACCCCCTCTTCCTACCACGTTCTTTCGCGAGTCTCCCACCCTGCCGTGGGGTGTTTTTCCACGACAAACCCGTTTCGGTAAGGGCCAGTCCAATTTTCACTTGACAAGCGATCGGACGGGGAGCGCAAACGAAGGTACATTACGGTACGTTGGAATCGATTTGGGCAATAGGAAGGGAGCCGTTTTTCGGTGCGAAACACGTGAAACCACCACCGCGTGTGTGTGCGCGCGTAACCTGACCATAAAACGCGCCGTGTGTGTGAGCCATCGGTGCTTCATTAACCGCAGCAGGCCGTGAAAGGAAGAAAAATCTCGATTAAAAAACGCACGGATTGCACAATAAAGCGCGCCGTCGTGTGCGTGTGTGTTTGTGTCCGTGCGCGGTGAAAACGGTGGTAGTCGCCACTACCCTGTGCTTTGGAAAATCTACCGTCGTGCAGAGAAGACGTCGTCTTCGCGAGGTGTCTCCGTACTCCGTGGTGTGAGCAGAAGAAAAAAAAGCGCACGCAAAGCATTAATCCTTCGCACACAGTTTTCGAGCGGAAGAAAATCGATCGAAGGCTCAGTCTCGCGGTGGTGGAAAGTCTCGTCTGTGTAGCCGAACACACAGCACCACGGTGGTACTTTTCCAATACACAATCCTAAGTACTGTAGGGCGCCACCCCCACCCCACCGCCCAATCGCGCTGATTCCAGCGCGTGTGAGCGAGCGGGACGGTGCGATGCAGTTTGGGTGCGTGTGTTGCGTTTGGTTGTGTGCTGCCGGACACAAACGCGCAGGAGGCACACATCGTCGTGCGGTGTGAAAACTGTGCGGGCGTACGTCGCGAAAATGCGAAAATGGTGTATTCTGCGATTGTTTAGTCAATTCTAGTAAAAACTTCGTGTACCTGACTTCAAACATTCTGCGGTAGGTGGATTAAAATATCCATCCACAATCGTTCGAAATAGCATACCGTCCAAACCGTCCTATAGGGCAGGTGGAAAACGCCGGAACGGATAGCGAAAACATATGGTCCGGTTCTCTCGCTTCAAGGCTGTCCCAGAGCTTTCCCGCAGTACCTGTGTGTCCAGTTCAAATAGAATTAAAACCGTTAATAATTTAACGGAATCACTTTCTCCTTGCCGCGTGTGCCTGTGGGGTGGCTTTTCGCGGCCAGCCGCTACCCCAGACGACCTTCTTCTTGGTGTGCTGTGTTGTTTGCCGCCGTGCGATACACACCACCAGCATGTGACCGTATCGCCGGTACCGTTGATGGCAGGTTTCGCGTCCGGTTCAATCAGCTTCTTACTGTCTCGCGTGGTATAAAATTCGTCATTTATTCATCCCTGCGGCTCTGGCTCATTCGCCGGTGGAAAGAAGACAGCCGGCCCGTGGAATAACCACTTACTCAAGCGGTCCTTTTTCGAACCGTTCCGTTCCGGAACGGGGGCATGGGAAGTGTTGTGGATAGCTCGGCTCCCGCGGACAATAATTTGACAGCTCGCCGTGACCCACAGGGGAGTGAACCTCAACCTTACCGGTGTCGGTCGCTACTCTCCTGTACGGCCATCATTGATCAGTATGTTAAATTTCTCACAGAGTGTCCAATAAATCGAAACGCGAGAATTGTGCCCCACCAAGTGTGTTCTTTTCTAATTTCCTTGCGCCCTCCTGCTGCGCCCGCCTGGTCCGCATGGATTATTTCACGAGTGCGCCTGACGAGTCGGACACACTACACCCGTCTACCACGCTCGCACACTTCCGGGTACTCATTACTTCACGTTCTCTCGTTCACACAGGGACTACATTCCGCACGTGACGCTTCTAATGGACGGGTGTCCTGTACCACGCTCCGTGCCACCGTTCGAGCATTGGCTTTGGGTGCCCCCGATGAAATCGCGACCCGGGAAGGACGTGTGTGGTCCTGTTATGTAGAAGGAGCAGCACGATCGCGCAAAGACGTTACCGCTACCGCTGACAGTGACTAAAAGTTGACGTGTTTGGTGTTCCTCTGTAAATGTGATAACATAACCGAAAGTGCATAATCCCTACTGCTGCAACGTGCCACCGGAAGTTTTTTGTGGTGTCGGTACGTGGAACGTAGTGGTGCATCATAGTTCTTGCTCTATGGTTCTAGTGTTGAAGTGTATCGTATGCAACAAATCATCCAAAAGCCTTAGTTCCTAGTGCTAGTGATTCACGGCGGGATCGTACCTCACATGGATGTAGGCGAAAAATGAAGAGAAAAAAAGTAGCATCACATGCCGAAGTGTATAACTCTGCTGCGAGACACCAGTGACGCGATGCTGCAGTGTTTATCGCACTTCGTGTGCGAAAATGTACGTGCCTAGTGTTTTGTGAGTTACGTTTGCCAGTGTTTCGTCTGCCCCCAGCCCGCTTCTTCGCCCACGATGAAGGCAAGGCGAAGTGGTCAGCAGTAGTATACCGGAAGGCGTGCATACCACCAAGTGCAATTCAATTCTACCGTTTGGGGCCAAAGATTACACGATAAGATCGCTACTGTACGCCGTCCACATAGGTTTTCGTGTGCTGTTTGAGCGGTAGTAAGAAGAGACAGCTCTTTTGACACTATTGGACTCTTGTGGACTTATTGGACTTATTTTTGCTATAAGCTTATCTTTGAAATCGAAGGAGTTGTTATGAGTTGTTTTGTAATCATCATGAGGTTATTATATCGGTATTCCGAAATCCAACATATTGTTGTTGTAAGGCCTAGATGTTTGGGATCATTCCCGTGACATAATCCGGACTGGATATTTTAAAGACCATTGAAACCACCATAGTGTGCTATGAACTTAATAATATCTTGTAAAAAAAACAGCTCCAATAGCTCAGATAGGCTGCGATTGTTTAGTCAATTCTAGTAAAAACTTCGTGTACCTGACTTCAAACATTCTGCGGTAGGTGGATTAAAATATCCATCCACAATCGTTCGAAATAGCATACCGTCCAAACCGTCCTATAGGGCAGGTGGAAAACGCCGGAACGGATAGCGAAAACATATGGTCCGGTTCTCTCGCTTCAAGGCTGTCCCAGAGCTTTCCCGCAGTACCTGTGTGTCCAGTTCAAATAGAATTAAAACCGTTAATAATTTAACGGAATCACTTTCTCCTTGCCGCGTGTGCCTGTGGGGTGGCTTTTCGCGGCCAGCCGCTACCCCAGACGACCTTCTTCTTGGTGTGCTGTGTTGTTTGCCGCCGTGCGATACACACCACCAGCATGTGACCGTATCGCCGGTACCGTTGATGGCAGGTTTCGCGTCCGGTTCAATCAGCTTCTTACTGTCTCGCGTGGTATAAAATTCGTCATTTATTCATCCCTGCGGCTCTGGCTCATTCGCCGGTGGAAAGAAGACAGCCGGCCCGTGGAATAACCACTTACTCAAGCGGTCCTTTTTCGAACCGTTCCGTTCCGGAACGGGGGCATGGGAAGTGTTGTGGATAGCTCGGCTCCCGCGGACAATAATTTGACAGCTCGCCGTGACCCACAGGGGAGTGAACCTCAACCTTACCGGTGTCGGTCGCTACTCTCCTGTACGCAGCTATTATCTCTTGCACTGGCTGAGGGAATCACCGGATTGCTACACTAATCACTGTTACCACGCGGGACCGTCCGTTGCCCAATGGCGAATTTTGCGTCGCGTTTGTAAGAACATAACGATAGCGAATGACGTGTTGGGTGTAAAATAGTTGTTTTGGTTGATAAGGCCTCTTGTGCAAGGCTATGATAGATATGATACAGCTTTTGTGAGGACAGAATAGGTTGTAAGACAACTAGAGCACGTTGCTAAATGATCACTTTTGACACTATTGGACTCTTGTGGACTTATTGGACTTATTTTTGCTATAAGCTTATCTTTGAAATCGAAGGAGTTGTTATGAGTTGTTTTGTAATCATCATGAGGTTATTATATCGGTATTCCGAAATCCAACATATTGTTGTTGTAAGGCCTAGATGTTTGGGATCATTCCCGTGACATAATCCGGACTGGATATTTTAAAGACCATTGAAACCACCATAGTGTGCTATGAACTTAATAATATCTTGTAAAAAAAACAGCTCCAATAGCTCAGATAGGCTGCGATTGTTTAGTCAATTCTAGTAAAAACTTCGTGTACCTGACTTCAAACATTCTGCGGTAGGTGGATTAAAATATCCATCCACAATCGTTCGAAATAGCATACCGTCCAAACCGTCCTATAGGGCAGGTGGAAAACGCCGGAACGGATAGCGAAAACATATGGTCCGGTTCTCTCGCTTCAAGGCTGTCCCAGAGCTTTCCCGCAGTACCTGTGTGTCCAGTTCAAATAGAATTAAAACCGTTAATAATTTAACGGAATCACTTTCTCCCGTCCATCGCTTTGCGCGTTCCCGCTTATCCGCTACTAATAGCTTCGCTTGTTTTGCGATTAATCACCATCCGGTTTGTGGATCGATCACGTAGGGTTTCGCTTGTTGTTACTGCATGAATATTAACAAAGGTTAGGTCATACCGAAATGCAACACCGATGTGATGTTGTTATGGTTGACGCAGCTGCACGTCTCAACACATGTTCGTCCGCTCGCCGATACACTCCCTATCCACGGGTGCACGCGCACCGGAAGCGTCAAGTGCAGCGCCGTGATGCATCCAAAAGCACCCCCCATTATCATCTGTTTAGTATGGGTCAGACCCCCGCGGGCTTGCCCTGTGTTTGTGCGTCGAGAAAAAAGGCGCCACGCAAAAGCTCCCCCACCTTGGCGGCGTTGGAAGTGCATGCCATGCGCAGTACAGCGGTACGAAGTTTCACTTTCACGAGCGAAACGCCGCGCACCGTGTTTATGTTTTGGTCGTACCCGTCGCGACAGCAAGACCCAGCCGAACACGCCACCCCATTAGGGCTGGGGAAAAACGGGCCGAGTACGCGCATTTTCCCGAATGCCCGACCGGCCGCGCGCTGTCAAAGCCAAATGATATGGCAGCACTGCCCGTTTGACATGTCAAAAAACGTCAAACTCTCGACCGAACCGACACCACTACCACTGCAACCGAAAGCTGTGTGAGCAGAGCGTGGAAACACATTTTCCGAGCTTTTGCTCTATCTCGCTCGCGCACGGGTTATGTTTCGCTCGCTCGTTCTCTCTCTCTCTCTCTCTCTCTCTTTCTCACTGGTGCTCCTCTTACCAGCTGTTCGATTGTCTCCTCTCACTCTCTGTCGCTACTAAACACGCATACTAATCATAAACCCCCTCCTCCTACCACGTTCTTTCGCGAGTCTCCCACCCTGCCGTGGGGTGTTTTTCCACGACAAACCCGTTTCGGTAAGGGCCAGTCCAATTTTCACTTGACAAGCGATCGGACGGGGAGCGCAAACGAAGGTACATTACGGTACGTTGGAATCGATTTGGGCAATAGGAAGGGAGCCGTTTTTCGGTGCGAAACACGTGAAACCACCACCGCGTGTGTGTGCGCGCGTAACCTGACCATAAAACGCGCCGTGTGTGTGAGCCATCGGTGCTTCATTAACCGCAGCAGGCCGTGAAAGGAAGAAAAATCTCGATTAAAAAACGCACGGATTGCACAATAAAGCGCGCCGTCGTGTGCGTGTGTGTTTGTGTCCGTGCGCGGTGAAAACGGTGGTAGTCGCCACTACCCTGTGCTTTGGAAAATCTACCGTCGTGCAGAGAAGACGTCGTCTTCGCGAGGTGTCTCCGTACTCCGTGGTGTGAGCAGAAGAAAAAAAAGCGCACGCAAAGCATTAATCCTTCGCACACAGTTTTCGAGCGGAAGAAAATCGATCGAAGGCTCAGTCTCGCGGTGGTGGAAAGTCTCGTCTGTGTAGCCGAACACACAGCACCACGGTGGTACTTTTCCAATACACAATCCTAAGTACTGTAGGGCGCCACCCCCACCCCACCGCCCAATCGCGCTGATTCCAGCGCGTGTGAGCGAGCGGGACGGTGCGATGCAGTTTGGGTGCGTGTGTTGCGTTTGGTTGTGTGCTGCCGGACACAAACGCGCAGGAGGCACACATCGTCGTGCGGTGTGAAAACTGTGCGGGCGTACGTCGCGAAAATGCGAAAATGGTGTATTCTGCACATGGCCTGTTTATCTGCCTCTTGCGTGGGATTTCGCAAATCCGAAATCCGGACGGTTTTATGGGCTATTCATACCAGACAATGTCATATTCTAAAAGAATGCCCGTCACATTCAAATATAGTGTCAATTTTGTGGTACATTGTGTGCATCCGCTTTTTTGCGAGTGTGCCTAGAAGTTATTGCTGTTTTGTTTGTTTCCCAATGGAACGTACTGCAGCTATTGCAGTTGCTTATTGCGGTGCATCGTTATTTCGTTAGCTAATGACGGAACCAATGCAGCATTGCTTTTGTGCAGCCTTGAGGAAAAGATAACACACACCAGTAGCGGGGTTTGCTGCAAGGTTCCACAATTTGTTTAGGACGGAAATAAATGTTTGCACATTTTTGTATTGTTTGTCTCCGCCTGTCTGATTCAAAAAATGATCGAAAAATATTATGAAGCCTCTTAGATACATTAAGTCTCAATACGCTCCAAGTAACTTTCAATGGAATCCAGTAATCTTTTAGATCGTTGCTATACCCCGTGGACATTAAACTCCACTATCAAGCTTGACAACACCACGACCCTCTGATAACGATTCTCCTTTCGTTGAAATCTAAATATAACTTTTCGGGGAATGAAATGCGTATCGAAAAACATTCCCCGACTGTACCAAATTTGCACGAATTTGTATCCCTCCATCGGGATCGCGTCCGGAGCGAAATGTATCATCTCCGCCCTGCATGCAAATGCCCCCCGCCTCGTGCCCTTTTGACACCTGCAACCGTGACATCAGCCGGGTGACGCCACGTCGCCGCCGGAACGCCACACTGGGGACACACTCAATTTGTCAATTTTCAACGCCCTATTACGGATTTCTCTTTAATTAAGCCAATTAAACGAACTGCCTCGTGCCTGTGCGCCACCTCGAGGCGAAACCGACTCGGGCTTGAAATGAAAATATCGTTTGCCGCTCGGGTTGCAAGTCTTCGTCGTTGGTTTTATGGGTGATCTTGACCCCGCTGCTCGGACTTCGATGGATGAAGCGCAGGAACTGGTATCGATGGATGGATGTGTTTTTGATTGGGTAATAATGAAAGTGATTCTGCATTTCTTCCACGCCGCTAGTGCACAAGTGATAAGTGAAGGACCAGGGTCAGGCACCGGTGGACACCAGCACAGAGCACAGCACGGTCTACGGGCCTCGATAGCGTCGGTACTGGGCCGGTTGGGCATGTGGAACACCAACAAACCAGCCGGGAAGCCCTCGGTTCCCGTGATGATCCATCGAAGCGATACCAAGTCGTCCTTCGATCGTGGACAATCGTACATATCGAACGGAGCCAGCCGTCTACGGTCGATTTTTGGGGGTAAAACTAACACACACACACACTTGCGTGCACGTTTCCAATTGTTTGTTTGTTTTCCGTCCGCTCATCTCCGTTTCCGTTTCCTTCCGTATCGCTTTTTTTCACAACGCACCACTCATCACTTCACACTCGACGTCGCCATATTGTTGCACCCTGCTTGAACGATCGCTCATTTCGCTAAACTGCTTGCATTTCAATCGTCTACTAAGTCTGGTGTTGGTCACTCCATGTACTCATCGCCTCCTTCATGGTACGCGCCCCATTGTTCTGTGTTAATTTCACATTAACTTTTCACTCACCACGAGGCATTAATTTGGTTCTCCAGAACGCCACTTGGTGGTGCATGTTGTGTCTTTTATTGATTTGTTATTGTGTTTCTTTTTATTCCACCATCGTTAGAAAATGAACGACGAATACGAGCCAACGATAGAGAATATAACACACAATTCAAATACGCTGTAAGTATCATCATAAAGCGTTTAGCTCCCAACGGAATCATAACATACGTCGTGCGTTACATCGTTTCAGAATAACTACATCAAAACGTCCAAATATTCGATATTAACATTTCTGCCTTTGAACCTGCTGGAGCAGTTCCAACGTCTTGCCAACTTTTACTTTCTGTGTCTACTGATTCTCCAGCTAATACCGGCGATCTCATCGTTGACGCCGGTCACCACCGCGATCCCACTGATCGGTGTGCTCATGCTCACTGCCATCAAGGATGCCTACGATGATTTCGTAAGTGATACAGAGTTCCCATGGCATACGCGTGATTTAACACCACTCACTCCCCCATTTGCAGCAAAGACACATGTCCGATTCGCAAGTTAACAACCGCCGCTCGAAAACGCTCCGCCACGGGAAGCTGGTGGACGAACGGTGGTCCGGCGTACAGGTCGGCGACATTATTCGCATGGACAACGATCAGTTCGTGGCGGCCGACATCCTGCTCCTGTCGTCCAGCGAGCCGAACGGTCTGTGCTTCATCGAGACGGCTGAACTGGACGGCGAGACGAATCTCAAGTGCAAACAGTGCCTACCGGAGACGGCCGCGATGGGCCAGCAGGAGGATCTGCTGTGGAAGTTCAACGGTGAGATCGTGTGCGAGCCACCGAACAATCTGCTGAACAAGTTCGAGGGCACGCTCACGTGGAAGAATCAGCGCTACCCGCTCGATAACGACAAGATTCTGCTGCGCGGCTGCATCATCCGCAACACGCAGTGGTGCTACGGGGTCGTCATATTCGCCGGCAAGGACACGAAGCTGATGCAGAATTCGGGCAAGACCAAATTCAAACGGACGACCATCGATAGGCTATTAAATTTTATAATAATAGGAGTAAGTATGGGGAACGCGGGGAACGGGTTGCATCACAAGCCAGTGGAAGCACAAGTCCGCCCAGATGAATCGGCAAAACAGTCTCATCTGGGCGCATCAGCCGCGGGTGGTCCGGGTTTTTGCAGCTGCCGGCGCTGGAATTGCATCGTACGCTGAGAGATAAATACTGAAGATATTTATGTGACGCGTCGCCGCGTTGCCCAGATACCATGTTTTCTTCTGGGCTTAGTTCCCACACCAACCTACAGCCCCGACGATTGAGTGACGCTAATCGATTGGTATTCCGCGAATCATGTCGTAGGCGTGAGTGCAGTTAGCGTCTGGCGAGTGTGACTTACCCGCTTTGCCGGCTACGATCAATGAAGTTGCTTTATGCCCGGCCACCATTACTGGATCTTTAAGTGTCCCCGACATCGGATGGCGTCGCATAGCGATCTGAATAATTTGATCAAAGGCGGGAGTCCCGGAAGCTGTCGCTAAAGCTTAAAACCTGTCAATGTTTCAGCTGTAATTATCGACATCGTATCGTTTAATGGACCGTGCACTTATGTCGATCGAAAGTAGTAGCAGTAGACTGAATGCTTGTCTTTGTTTTTTTTCACAACGCACCACTCATCACTTCACACTCGACGTCGCCATATTGTTGCACCCTGCTTGAACGATCGCTCATTTCGCTAAACTGCTTGCATTTCAATCGTCTACTAAGTCTGGTGTTGGTCACTCCATGTACTCATCGCCTCCTTCATGGTACGCGCCCCATTGTTCTGTGTTAATTTCACATTTACAAAGTGTCACGGAGCACCAATCGCGGTAGAATGCAGTAAGGGTAGCCGGGTGGTATGCAACTGGCCGCGTTCCTAGGCAGAAGAAGCGACACATGTGACCCTCGCTGTGATCTCAGAGCCTAGCAGAGAAAACCATCGGTGGTGGTGGTGGTACGATGGTAGACAGCTGCACGCCGTCCACGGTACTGCGGTTATAGTGATCGTGCCTGCGACACCAGCATGCCCATCTCGCACGCTACCACGGATTCGGTCGAGCTGGAGATTCTGGAGATCCGACAGGACTCCAGTGACGACGATGACAACGATACCGGCGGCCGTCCTTTCGGGCATCGGAATGCTCGTGGACGACGGGCTCCCACGGCCACGGTTGTACGCCGGCAGCAGCCCCAATCACACCAACAGCGAGATGAGCTGGTTTTGGCCGGTAGCAGTTCGGCGAGAGCTGGTTTGGAAGCTTCGGGCGAAGACCAGGGCATGATGGTGTCCCGGACTGGGTCCCCACCGAAGCGGAAACGTTTTCGCCGGCACCATCGGACCAGCACGCGTCGCAAATCGAACTCCCAGAGCTGTGGGAGCCTTTACAACTTGGCCGCCACTCGACCGCTTCATCCACAACGCTCGGAACCGAACGTGAACTTCTTCTCCAGCCCCGGTGAGCACGGATACGAGGGCACGATCGATGTCAACTTCCACGTGCAGGATAGCTCCAACACGTTGGACGATGCACCGGTGCTGGAGAGTTGCGAGAGTCTAGGGGCTGGTCGAAGATCGCGGAGCGGTGCTGGCGCCCGGTGCGGATCGGCCGGCACCGGTCGATTGCTCGGATCCGGGGCCGGTGGTGCTAATGGTGGTGATGGTTGTTGTGGCGATGACGATTACGGTGGTGATGGCGATGCCGGCAGCTTCGAGTGTAGCGTCGATCCACTCGACGATGGTGATAGAGGAGAAGATGATGGTGTCGCAACCGGGTGTTTGGGTGGTGGGTCAGGCACCGGTGGACACCAGCACAGAGCACAGCACGGTCTACGGGCCTCGATAGCGTCGGTACTGGGCCGGTTGGGCATGTGGAACACCAACAAACCAGCCGGGAAGCCCTCGGTTCCCGTGATGATCCATCGAAGCGATACCAAGTCGTCCTTCGATCGTGGACAATCGTACATATCGAACGGAGCCAGCCGTCTACGGTCGATTTTTGGGGGTAAAACTAACACACACACACACTTGCGTGCACGTTTCCAATTGTTTGTTTGTTTTCCGTCCGCTCATCTCCGTTTCCGTTTCCTTCCGTATCGCTTTTTTCACAACGCACCACTCATCACTTCACACTCGACGTCGCCATATTGTTGCACCCTGCTTGAACGATCGCTCATTTCGCTAAACTGCTTGCATTTCAATCGTCTACTAAGTCTGGTGTTGGTCACTCCATGTACTCATCGCCTCCTTCATGGTACGCGCCCCATTGTTCTGTGTTAATTTCACATTAACTTTTCACTCACCACGAGGCATTAATTTGGTTCTCCAGAACGCCACTTGGTGGTGCATGTTGTGTCTTTTATTGATTTGTTATTGTGTTTCTTTTTATTCCACCATCGTTAGAAAATGAACGACGAATACGAGCCAACGATAGAGAATATAACACACAATTCAAATACGCTGTAAGTATCATCATAAAGCGTTTAGCTCCCAACGGAATCATAACATACGTCGTGCGTTACATCGTTTCAGAATAACTACATCAAAACGTCCAAATATTCGATATTAACATTTCTGCCTTTGAACCTGCTGGAGCAGTTCCAACGTCTTGCCAACTTTTACTTTCTGTGTCTACTGATTCTCCAGCTAATACCGGCGATCTCATCGTTGACGCCGGTCACCACCGCGATCCCACTGATCGGTGTGCTCATGCTCACTGCCATCAAGGATGCCTACGATGATTTCGTAAGTGATACAGAGTTCCCATGGCATACGCGTGATTTAACACCACTCACTCCCCATGCAATTGTGCAGAAGCCGCATATCGATAAGAGAAAGAACACTATCTGCGAATAAAAAGAATGAAACTCAATATTAGTCACAGTGCGGCTTCTCATTTGCCTTATGCGTTGAGTAATGTCGATCCGCATCGTTAACGTGTGCAGCTACCATTCCATTTAATAGAAATCAACCCTAACAAAGACAAGCATTCAGTCTACTGCTACTACTTTCGATCGACATAAGTGCACGGTCCATTAAACGATACGATGTCGATAATTACAGCTGAAACATTGACAGGTTTTAAGCTTTAGCGACAGCTTCCGGGACTCCCGCCTTTGATCAAATTATTCAGATCGCTATGCGACGCCATCCGATGTCGGGGACACTTAAAGATCCAGTAATGGTGGCCGGGCATAAAGCAACTTCATTGATCGTAGCCGGCAAAGCGGGTAAGTCACACTCGCCAGACGCTAACTGCACTCACGCCTACGACATGATTCGCGGAATACCAATCGATTAGCGTCACTCAATCGTCGGGGCTGTAGGTTGGTGTGGGAACTAAGCCCAGAAGAAAACATGGTATCTGGGCAACGCGGCGACGCGTCACATAAATATCTACAGTATTTATCTTTCAGCGTACGATGCAATTCCAGCGCCGGCAGCTGCAAAAACCCGGACCACCCGCGGCTGATGCGCCCAGATGAGACTGTTTTGCCGATTCATCTGGGCGGACTTGTGATTCCACTGACTTGTACTGCAACCTATTCCCCACGTTCCCCATACTTACTCCTATTATTATAAAATTTAATAGCCTATCGATGGTCGTCCGTTTGAATTTGGTCTTGCCCGAGTTCTGCATCAGCTTGGTGTCCTTGCCGGCGAATATGACGACCCCGTAGCACCACTGCGTGTTGCGGATGATGCAGCCGCGCAGCAGAATCTTGTCGTTATCGAGCGGGTAGCGCTGATTCTTCCACGTGAGCGTGCCCTCGAACTTGTTCAGCAGATTGTTCGGTGGCTCGCACACGATCTCACCGTTGAACTTCCACAGCAGATCCTCCTGCTGGCCCATCGCGGCCGTCTCCGGTAGGCACTGTTTGCACTTGAGATTCGTCTCGCCGTCCAGTTCAGCCGTCTCGATGAAGCACAGACCGTTCGGCTCGCTGGACGACAGGAGCAGGATGTCGGCCGCCACGAACTGATCGTTGTCCATGCGAATAATGTCGCCGACCTGTACGCCGGACCACCGTTCGTATACTAGACACCCGATACTGATTGCACCCTGTAGGTAATCCTTCGGGATTATCCTTTCCCATGGCAGATAAATCTGAAAAAAATGGCACGTAATAGGGAAGAAAAAGGTTAAAAGACATATTTATCAGAAAGTAACGCTCCTCTGCAACCGTAATACCTACTTGAAATTTATATCCTACTAACGCTTCCCATATTGCGGA